>JASSUY010035564.1:54903-85860 GCA_032466535.1 Forpus xanthops
CTCAGGAAGTCCTTGGCCAGCCTAAACATTCTAAGCCATAACTATAAACACTGGTGTTATCTGCACTGTTCCCAAGCAGAAAACCAAAAACACAGTGCTGCACCAGATACCACTTAAAGGAGAAAAATGCTGCTGCTGCTGCTGAACCCATGACAACATACAAAAGGGTAAAGTTCACATTGCTACTCATTACACCCTTCCGAGCAGCATTTGCCTCTCTGCTGGCAGCACATGGAAAAATGACCGTCAGTGTAGGGCTGTTCTGCTCCGGTTATCTCAGCGGCTCACTGGCATGGTGGAGAAGCTCACACTGCATTCATGGATCTTGTATTTGCATGTGGCCAACACAAACCTCAGAGACAAGAAAGAATATTTTGCCTGATGCTGAACGAAGGTGCTCCGGGATGCCACCTCCTTGACAGCAGACATCGCAGGCAGGGTCCCCTTGCACTTGTCATGCACTTCCTCTCTCCTTACTCCTCCTTTGGTATCTTCCCAAATCCCTGCTTCAAGGGGGCGTGGGCAAAGGAAATGTGGTTCAATGGGGCCCTCTCTTGGCCTAATATGGTAATTTTGCTCTATCAAACTCCAACACAGAAGGATTTTTATGAATTCAAGATCAGTTCCGTATCTTGGACTTATTGGGATCGAAACGGTTGCTAATGTTACTGTTGTTATTACTGTTCATGCTTTCTAACTTGGAACCACGTAAGGCTAATGTCAATCGATTTATTACTGCAAGGTGACCCACTTAGTGGATGAGGGAAGAGCCATGAATGTTATTTAGACTTTAATAAAACTTTTGTCACCATTTTCCACAGTATTCTGCTGGAATAACTGCTCGTGTTTTGGATGGGTTGACTCTTCGCTGGGTTAAAACTGGCTGAATGGCCAGGCCCAGAGAGTGGTGGTGAATGGAGTTAAATGCTCATGCCCAAGGGCCAGGGGAGGTTTAGAGTGCACAGGTTTTCACCAAAAGGGTTGTCAACCACTTCCCTGGACAGCCTGTTCCGATGCTTGAGTCACCAGTCCTGGGGGTACTTAAAAGACACATAGACACAGTGCTCAGGGGCAGGGTTTCATGGTGGACTTTGCAACCTTGGGTTTACGGTTGGACACAGTCTTAAAGGTCTTTTCCAACATAAGCCATTCTATGATCTGCAAGGCTCACATGAGCAGCTTCACCCTGCTGCTGTCTTTGGTGTGAAATTAAGAACTGCTCAAGGCTATGAATTCAAAAGGTCAAACCCCAGCCCATTTGTGGTCATGGCTTCAGCTGAGGAATAGGAAGCCCAAGTACACACCTCAGTGCAGCTAAAGAAAGGAGTATTTTGGCACACTTCAAATGGGGTGATGATGCAAGAAGTCAGCCAAACCCACCCTGGAAATGCTCAGTGATGGTGATGGGAGGAAGGCTGCAGAACTTGCAGTCTACTTCAGCACTGGGTGGGAAAATTCCCCATTAAACCAGAAACTCAGCAGCTGCAATCCTCAGGGGAGAGAAAAAACAGCCAGGAATGCAAGGAGAGGAAACTGATTCTTGCTGCAATCAAGTGTCTACCTTCCTCGACTTCTCCACTTAAATATGAATTCATTTATTACTTAATTCAGGTTCACTGCAGCTTGTGAAATCTGACCAGCAGCCCTGGCTCCATGACCTGGCTTGTATTATCCCATTTGGACTGGGGACACTATCAAGAAAGGTCAGTTCATAGAAGGCAAAGAAAGCATCAGCTCAAAATCAAACCCTTCATCCTGAAAAGGAGCATCAAAGCAATTCAACATGTGAACACCAGAGCCTAAGCATCAGTGCTACATTAAGAGACTTCTGTCCCATTTTACTCTGCAACAGTACTAAGGGGAAAGCTGCTGCTGCTTTCAACAAGGTTGCTGTTTAATCAACAAGTCCTCTGCAGGTCTATTGCAGCAGATCCCAGACGGATGAGCTCTCCAATCTATTGTTTCTGGCCATCAGCATTTATTTCAGAAGACCTGTACTACACACCTTCCTAATCCCAATCAACCAGTGGTTGCTTCATGCTCTGAAGAACAAGAGGTTTTGCCATTTATAACTGCTGAAGCTGGGAATACTTTAATTATCCATCCAGATGTGCAAACTATCGAACCAGGACTCAGCCTGCCCATTAGCTGTGCAATCACGTTAATACCAGACAGGGTCAAAGTAAGCAGAGCTTTAAGGGGTTAATCCCAATGCACTATCAAGGTAAATACAAGGGATTCAAATAAGGGAGTCAACTGAAATTATACTATAAATAAAAATAATAACCCTCAAGTAAGCTGCTGCCAAAGAGGCAGAGCTTCTGCATCCAATTTGTATCCCATTCAGACAAGTGATGTTACAAAGCTGTGTCCATATATTACACAATTACAGGAATGTGGCTTTCATTACATGATTAAAGCACTCCTTGTTATGACACAGCCCATACTGCCCACAGATGTTGGGGCAGCACATACCGCAGTGGGTGCCACGTTGCTGCTGCTAATGGAGGCCACAGCAGGTCAGCAGGAAGCGCCTGCAGCCCCCGGCGTGTTGCTGATGGGGCTTAGCTTACACGAGGAGCAGGACTCCTGCAAGACCCTTCCTCCCCAGCCCTGCCAAAGCATTCTCCTTATCAGCAGGAGCAAACCGAACATAAACCAGATGGTCAAGCGGGTAATCCCAGCAAGGAGAACGCATTCATGTAGGATGAGAAGGAGCTCCTATCACATAGGCTCAGCAGTTGTATCCATGTCTTCAGGAAATAGCCTGTGCTCTGCAGACACATCCCTCCTCTCCCAGACAATGGTCAAAGTCAGGGGTAACTACAGTAAAATCTGCAGGAATTGGTGGTTTTGATCACAGTTACTGAGAGTTGAAACTTATATGAGGGAGATTAAGGTTGGTGGGGGATACAGGTCTATAAGGAAGATGTTCTTTACTGTGAGGGTGCTGAGGCACTGGAATGGGTTGCCCAAAGAAGTGGTAAACGCTCCATCCCTGGCAGTGTTCAAAGCTGAGTTGCACAGAGCCTTGGACAACATGGTCTAGTGTGAGGCATCCCTGCCATGGGCAGGGGGGTTGGAAGTGGCTGATCTTAAGGTCCTTTCCAACCAAAACCGTTCTATGATTGAAGTAATAAAAACACAATCAAACTCTGAAGCCCTAGCTCAAATATTGACTTCAAAGAAAGAGGTTTGGACCAAAAGCATTCAAAAGTGAAATCCAAACTGCCCCAAAACTGTTCTCATGTCAGTATGCTGCAAGTTACAGCTCAGTTCTCTGCAGAAACTCTTACTTGGTATGTATTAAAAATATATAAAATACTATGAGGATTGAAGCCTAGTTTATAGGTACCCTGACAGGGGAACAGTCATTTCTATATTGTTTAGATGGTTCAGATACAACATAAGTTTTACTATTATTTTTAATAGGCATTATAGTGAAAATGGATTTTTAAGCAGGATGTTCCATTCAAGTGAAAAGCCATTTTTCAGCAGCCTGAAAGGTTGTTTGGTTTCTCTCCCCCCACACTTTAAAACACTAATTGGGTATTCTAGATGAAGGCAAGGTTCAAAACTGAGCTGAGGCAGAGGTTGAGGTTATACAAACTTGGAGGCAGCCTGTGATATCAGAACAGTGCCATGAAACTCTGGGGAAGTTCATACAACGGGAACCATTTGGAATCCTTCAACAGCAAGAAGCAGCAAAGGACGTGCTTGGGGTTATATATATGCTTGATGGGGACCTGGCAGATGCAATAACCCAAAGTCATAGCCGTGCACTAACAGCCTCACCTCTGAATATCATACCCAATTATACCCATAGCCATCCCTTCTCACCTCAGCATGCTTTAGGCCTTCCAACCCTCTCTAGCTCTTCCTCACTTATAGCCCCTTTACATCTCCATTGCCCACACTATTCCTCCCCCCAGCTCTTCAATTCCACTCTCTACAGGGCTTTCTCCCTGCTCCTCTACATTCCAAAGGCATCCTTGTGGGCTCCCACTAAATGCCAAGTTCTCCAAAGTGAAGTTTTTAAGCAACCAGAAGAGCCAAATTACAAGTCATCATCTTCCTCCATTGTCATCTATCCCTCCCCAGCTGCTCCAGCAAACAGCCCTTGTTGGTTGTGTTTTATCTTTGTGGTGCTCATTTAGCAGCCACATTCAGTATCTCTCCACAAAATTACACTCATTTCATTTCCCACGAGAATCTGTTGACTGTTTGCAGGAGTTCCAAACAGCAGCACTTCTGCATAGCTCACGAGCACCTCATAACGCATCTGTCGGGTACTGAGGGAAAAGCTGCAACTCCCCAGTTCCGGGAAGCTCAGCACATACAAAGAATGCACTTTTTGTTAAAATCTGCCCTAAAGGAGAGAGATTGGAGAAATGGATCAGGATTCACATTGCCAAAATGCCCCACATGTCAACTGCCAGCCAAAGCTAATCCAGAATCAAACAGAGCTCATTATATTTCTAATACAACCCCCTGATGGGTTCCCTCTATTGGGCCATAAGACAGCCCCAGTTCCTCACCACAGCACTGGGCCCAGATCCATCTCAGGTTTCCAACTCCCACTGAAATACCTGCATGATCCTGAGCTTTGTTATTTTAGCTTAAGCTGCACAGATTGTACAATCAGCTGTGCAAGACCTTTTCACAAATCCTATTCACCAGCACCTGAAACTGGCTCTTGATCAAAACACAACCCAAGCCCACTTACTTTTATACTGCCTTCCTCAGCAGACAGCCAACACTCCCCTCTTCAAAAGCCATTTAATCCTTCTCCAATTCTAAGCTTAACCTAACATTTCTTCACTTAAAAGAATTAAATACATATAAAACTCGTGAATAAGTATGTGCCTACCTCAAAACTGTTCAGGCATCCAGCCCTGAACATAAACTTAGACAAGCCTGGCAACACTATCATGGAAATTCCTCTGTTGAGACACACCTGCAGGATACAGACTGAAAGAAAAGGGAATTTACTCATTTGTCCAAACAGTTATCTCCAAGCCAACAAGCAAACAGCATTTTGTTAGGATAGATTAGGTGGTACTGTGGCTGAAAAGAATAAATTCAGTACTGCATTCCCACATGACTGCTTTGATAATATATATGTATTTTTTTAAATAAGGATAGATATCTACAGACAATATTGTCTAGAGAGGGACAGAAACAGGTTAGCACACAACAGTGTATTCTAAATGACAACTATGCGCCGTGAAAGCACATGTGAGCATAAAGAGATCTGCACTAATCTAGACACAGAAAAGAACTGAGGATGCGAGAGGAGGCAGGGTGTGAACAATAGCATTTCATTCAGCATTCAGTCCACCCAGGGTATTTACAGGCACACACCATTTGGCAACCTCCCTGCCAGAGCTCTGAATCCAAGGGCTCACTGACCAGTCAATTCCTCCAGTCGGGATTGCCCAGCCAGACACCTGAAAGAGGCACAGTGTTCCGAGAGCTCAGTGCTCTGCAATAAACAGCCCCCTCTGAAATGTGTTGAATGAGGCATCAAAGCTGAAGCACACAACAGCACTAATTGCTTGTGAAAATCTAAGCTGTGGTGCCTGCAAACACTTAAGCACATGCATAATAGAGTCCTCCTGTCCGCTCTGTGGTTGGCCTTACTTGCATATGCTGGGAAGTTGCTGCAAATGTACATGCTTGGGATGGATGAGTGCTATCAATAACAATAGTATTGAGATCTTACATAGCCTGTGTCATATTGGAGTGAGATAACGATACAGGAAGGTGAGTCAGGAGACAATAACCACCTCCCTCTTTTAGAAGGAGCAAATTTCACCCTGAAAATAGAGCATAGTGAAAAACAGAGGAAGTAAAGGAGTCCTGAATGAATTTGATATATTTTTTTTATATATTTTTATATATATTCACGCAGAAGAACTGCAGTCGTGTGCAGCTTTGGAGAAAACACATCACTGCCCAGTGGTCAAAATAAACACCCTAAAGGCAAATACTGTGAAACCCAAGCAAGAGCAGTACTAAGTCATAAGATGCACCATGTATACACCCTGCCCTGCTGCAATACCCTGTCTGCACCAAGTCAGCTAAAGCAGAAAGGGCACAGGAAGATTCAGACACAATTCTTGGCTAACAGCATGCAAGATTCTAACGCTGGTGAGACCATCACACAGATGACAGAAATCATCCTGTTTTCACTTCAGATTCTTACAGTTATGAAACAGCTTAAAAGCAGTACACAGAATGATGCATAGCAAAGGCAAATCATCTCCTATTTGATTTTTCTCATTATACACAAAAGGTCCTTTTAGAGAAACTAAGGCATCACACATCTACAAGTGCACCTCTGAAACCATATTTGCCATCATCACCAGATGCACAACCAGGGTTGGATCAGATATTAACAAAAAAAACCTTCGGAACATCCTCTCATGAGCAGAGCAGATCGACCAGACACAAGAAGGGCATTTCTCACCTTGCAAAACCTTCATGAGAAAGAATGGTCTGCTTGTGCCTATTTTTACTGCCTCCTTGTAATAAACAGGAGGAAAGCTCCCAACTGCCACTGAAGCTAACAGATTTGCCCCAAAATACAGAAGACAGCTGTTGCATAAGAAACAGAGCATCAGTCCTGGGCAACAGCCGCTGGATCGCTTCCCCTCCCTCCCAAACTTAAAGCCCTCACAGTAAGACGAAATCATCTGGAGGTAGATACATTGCTCCATAGCTAAAACCTCTGAAAGATGCTACAGCAGAAATGTCCACCCTCATGAGCAGAAAAAGGTCACTGGGATTCCTTGTGCCTTATTCAGGCACTTGCCTTCAAACAGCATTAAGGCTTTTTCTAACCATATCAAGAGCAAGCCTTAATACATCTCAGCAAGGAGTGAATTGCCTTCTGGAGGCTCCTGCACTAAAAAGAAAGCCTGCAAACCAGGCAGCAATTTCTACACAGCTCAGATCAGGTGCACTGAAGTCCTTCCAAAATGATTAAAGTTAGCAAAATTAAGTGTTCTCTGCAGACATGTTGCTGCAAACATTCCTCCACAACTCTTTTTGGTCTTTTCTCTACAGCATCTGGTTCTGGCCACTGCTAGCAGCAAAGTGCTAGACTCTGTGGAAATCAGATTTGACCAGGCATGGGAATTCCTATGTATCAATAAGCTATCCTTTGATTCGGGGCATATTTCAGATTAAAGTTCCAAGGAGCTACAAGGGGAGAGGGAATTCTCCCTTTCAGTCCCGAGAGCTGCACTGATTTATTATTTCTGGCACCATATAGTGCATTGTTTGGTAGAGATTGGCTGTTAAAATCCATACTTATGAAATGTAATATTCCTCTGGAAATGTCCCATTCTGGGTCTTTTTTAAAATGGTATTTTTATTCAGAGGAAAAGGGCAGGAATGGTGGAATTAGCCTAGTAATGATGTTCTAAACCATTTCAGCTGGTAAACTCAGGTAGACGAATATTTTATTTCCATTTGAACACTTATTTAACCAAAACCAAGCTGAGATCCTGAGAATTCTGCACGATAAATAAGGAGAGATGGCTGTACCTTTAATGATTTAAAGGCAAAGATGGCAAAGGACTGGAGAGCATGGCTCACTCTTCAGTGTCCCCTCACATTAGCACTGCTCAGTAGCTAAATAAGGGACAAGCTGAACTCCAGTCAGGTTGACAGCCACTGGCTCAGGAGAGACCTTGGCAGATTACACAGGCATGGGGCCAACAAAAAGTAACTGCAGAGGTTGGCAGAATGGTGCAAAACCAGAGTTTTCCAGCGCTGTGTGCCATGCCTGCATCCTGGCTCATCACCTGCAAATCTCGCTCATTGCTAAGTTATTAATAACTCCCTGATTTCAATCCCAGAGACCACATCTTCCGCTCATACTGATCGGTGTCACTTCACTGCAGTTAAAAGAGGGGACCAAACCTGCCACAGGTGAGATCCAGTCCTCTGCTTGCCAACTGCAACCACTGTCTGGGAAATCCAGGCAGGACTTTGCAGTGTGGAGAAAAGGCAATCATTAGGAATTGGACACATTTCCCATCGGAAAGATTTACCCTGTTTCCCAGAGGCCTCCATCCTCACACTGTGATGGAGCAAGCACAGCAGGAAATCACTTGAGCTAAGGACGAGCAGAGAGCAGCAGCAGCCTGCTCTAAACCTGAGCTTGGTTTTGCTTCTCCAACATTACAGCCTCTGCCAAAGTACTTCTGGAAGGCAGAGAAATGTCCCGTCCCCCCGCGAACAGCGCTGAGACGTGGTCACTATGCCCCGAGCTGTGGGAAGCAGCGCTTTGCCCCACGGCACCCTGCGGCTGGGGACCGCTCGGAGCCGAGGGACACTGCCACCAGGCTTCAGATCCAGCAAGCGTGAGCCTCTTCTGACACCTAGTGCCCAGAGCGCTCAGGGCCTGTGACGGGGCAGCGCCAGCCTCCAACCCGCCAGGCTGGGAGCATCCCTCGTTCCTTGCACAGCGCCCAGCCAGCCGCAGGCACCAGTGACACAGGCAAACCACCTCACCTTCCTTTGCTGTGCTTCAGGTTTCCAGGAAGGTCAACCTAAATATGTGCTTCAGGCCACTCAGAACAGCACCAACAGAGCATCTGGTTAAACATGACAACTCCACAGAAGTGAGCTTTGATTTTAGCAGGATCCAGGAACACACCTTTTCCTTATCGCTCTTACAGGATTCTCTGTGTCTAAATACTTAATGGAAATGTTCCTGGAATCACATTACCATGAAAAAGTGTGATCCCAGAAACATTTGCATGAGACAATAGTCTGTAGCTTTGCAGCATCCAAATCCAGATGTTTCTGGTGAGAAAGAAATAGATGACCTGAGAATTAAACCCAGGCCCCTTGGCTCCCCTCCAGATGCTCTACCAGCTGCTCACACCAAGTCCCCTCTGGTCAATTACTTTACTTGATGCTTCTAATCAACAATATTATATATGTGATGCTATAAACTTTTGTATTTAATATTAGCTCATAACTCAGCATCCAAAACCAGATGTTTTTGGTGAGAAAGAAATTGATGACTTATCAGAGGACTGAACCCAGGCCCCCTGGCTCCCTTCCAGGCAGTCTACCAGCTGAGCTGCAAAGCTAACCAGTTACCTCCCGCTCCCCCCGCACCACTGCTACTCATGAAAGGAAAAGGAAAAGGATCCCACATCTCCCAGTGTGCAAGAATATGCGAACGATGTTTTCATAAACACTTGTAAAACAGCATAACGCAACGTTGCTTTGAGTCAGAGAACACGCTTCCTCCCAGAGAAGGGCTGTGCAGACAAGCTCCTCGCTTTCCTAAGAGCTGAAGGCTCACGTACTACTGCACACAGAAGCAGCATAATAGATGACTAATTTACATCTGAACTTCTCCAGCTTCCCCATGCTCTGTTGAAGACGATTATAAGATGCTCTCTACAAAGCTGCTTACAGGACAGCTCACTGGGTTATACGATGGAGCAAAATGCATATGTTAAAGGACTTAAAAGAGTTTTCTGCAGGGCTGAAAGGTAGAATGCAGTAATTTCTGATTTATGGATCTTTTATGTTCCAGCCACACAAAACAGTTAAGTGCTTTACTTCAAACCTGTAGTAAATGCATTGAGTTCACTGCAACTACTCCCATGTTTGAAGTTAGCACATATTTAGGCACAGTATTGTACAAGGCTATACCTGTGGAACCAGAGCAGGGCAAAGTACTGTCCTGCTGTTGCTTAACTACTCAGGATGCTGTGTTACAGAACCACATATTTATTTAGTAAAGGACAGAGAATCAACTGTATTTGTAGGGTTTTGTTCTTAAAATATAGCTACAGAAGATATGATGAAAAGCAAGTCTCGTGAAAACCCAAAGCCCACAGTCTTAAAGAGCTTTGTTTGGGATTAGCAACAACATCCACTACCGAGAGCATACAGATCTACAAATATTTGCCCACAATTGTCAGAAACAACTGTTAAAATATTATTGCAACTGAAAGGAATCTGAAAGTCAAACTGGCATGCTATGAAAACCTATTAGGGAATGTTTTCCAGAGGGGCAATTCCACCTTCCCTAACCAAGGAAGACAGTTCGCCTTTTCCAAAGAGAAAGTACCTTTTAAGAAAAGAAAACACAACTGCAAACATATAGGAAACTGGCAGAGAATTCAGTTCTTGTTAGTTAATTTGACTCTATTTTAAGACCAAGGACTTGCCTTAATTATAACAATGTTGTGATTTGCAAACTTCAGTAAGATGCAGTATTCATTTGCTAGGGCATCTCACCAAATTAAAGGATGCAAAAGCTTGGATAGATCCTACAGCTGCTGGAAAAACAAATCTCATCCTCAGTGAAACACATTGCTAAATTTGGCTATGTTCTACTCTGAAGATTCAGCATCCTCTTGCCAACATTTTCACTGTAATCAAAGCAGCTGAAATCAGAGCTCAAATAAAACATTCTGACTAAACTGCAGTGGCATAAATAACTTCCCATTCAAGAACAGATACCTGACACAGTACAATGCCATCCAGACTTCTTTCACCAAAGAATCTCACATCTCTCTGGTCAAATTACTTCCCCAGATAGCTTCAGGATCTTTGGGAGGATATGTTATACCAAGGCTGTTTAGCATGAAGAGTAGGAAAAGGGAATCTGCATGGTGGGAGGTGGCAAAGAAAAGTAGAAACAAAGACAGAAAAAACAGGCCCATGGAGCTGAAAGGGCCAGAAGGGTAGAGACAGACATGAGGGCAGGACCAGTGCGTCAGGGAGAAGTCTGCAGAGACTGAATGAGACTTTAGACACTTGGTCCTCATTCAGTGGTCAGAATGCTACAATACCCATCACCTGCTATAACTGGGACATGCATAACTGCAAGAAGCCCTTTGGGGGCCCTGAAATACCCAAGCACATCTACATGATGAGCAACCAAAGTGATGAATTGTAAATGCTGTTTTCCACTAAGTGCTCCCATCTTTCCTCTCAATTCAGCTGGCACAGCAACATGCCAGGCAGCAGGACTCGGGAACCACCTTTCCCCTTCAGCCACATGCCAAAAGGCAAGACAGACAAGGGGTGAGAACCTGCATCCTGTGCCAGCCTAAAGACATGCAAACCAACATGACCAGGTATTATCCAGACCACGCTGCTGCCTTCCAAGCCCAAAAGAAATAACCCAAAACCAAATGAAAAGAAACACTGCTCTTTCTTGAGATCAAGGTGTGCAGAGGAAGGGCTAATGAAGTGCAAACCAAAAACAAGCAAAGTCATCAATAAGCTGGGAGAGAATGGTGTTTCCTATTTCCCCATTAGGTAACTGCATTTTCAATACCAACACAGCCTGCCTTTAATTAACCATGACTGCACTGAGTCTGAACTTGCCACTCAGTCAGAGATCCACATTGCCCACACCCCTTCCACAAGCCTACCTTGCCTCCCAGATCATCCAGGGCTTCAGAGAGCAAATTCCAGATCTGAAAGCAAAATGAGAATGTTTGATTTTTAGAAACTGACGCTTTCCACCGGTTTGAGCAGTTTTTGCATAATAAACTGATACAAAACACTTCTCAATGGTGTATGTCTGTAACTCATTTTCATAGATAGATGTTAGAGCATTGACACACATCCCTTAAAGCCTCCTCTCCTCCTCCCAGTCTGTTGTCTGTGGATACAACACAGACCAAGCCATCAAATGTGCTTGTGGCTCCATATATTTTGTTTTAATCATTCACAGCCAGGATACTGTCCAGGGAAGAGCAGCTGGAAGCACAGCTGCAAAGCTCTCACTAATGTGGCACCACATAATCACACGTGAGAGCAGAACAGTTCTTTGGAGGAGGAAATCACTTCAGGAGATGGACTGTAATGGAGCAGGGCTCCACCAGCCTTCTGGCACTTGAGAGGGTTTGTGCCTGGCAAGCTCTTGATAGCAACATGCTAACCACTTCACCCAAATGCACTCAACTGACAGGGATATTTCCACCACCACATAAACCAGAACACAGGTACAGAGCTGAAAGGCAGACAGGAGGTGTTCAAAGAGCACATTTGCTGTTAGTTCAAGTGGAGCTACTGCAGTCTCCAGAGATTTACCTGGAATTAAGCTGGCCAAGTCAATCTCTTTGTGTGGGAGATACTTATGCACAAAGCAAGGACGGTTATTTTCATCCAGACCCATGCCCGATCCTTGAAACCTGCAAACCTCGCAGCTTCCTTGAGGAAAAGTACGTTTGCTCGCGGCTTACACAGATGTAGTTACCCAGAATCTCTGTATTCATTTTCAACCAGCCTCTAGGGGACGGAAGAAACAACTAAGAAACCCAGGCTCTGCATCCTTTGGGAAGGGAGAAGAGGATAACAGTACCCGGGTCTCAGATCAGCGTTCAGCTGGAACTTCACCATGGAAAAAGCCACGGGCAGGCTTAGTCTGGCCAAACAAAAACCCACTTCCAACCCTACCTGCTGCTTTGGGAACAGAAGAACTATTCCCGCCTCTTCCTTTAAACGCTGTGATTGACGTGCTGGTCATGCATCCCTTTAACCACTTGTTCCCAAGGGCAGGTAAAGGCAGGTCCTCCACGTTGCACTCTTCGGGATATGGTCCCGGCTGGTATAGCCCAAATTCAGAGGTGCTGCGTGCTGCAAGTTGGGGGGGTTGAGCTGAATTCTCCCTAAAGCTTCAGCTGTGGTTCTGTATGATCCATCCTTGATGTGGGAGGGGGAGGATTTTTAAGAGTGGATGTCTGAGGACCCCTCTCAGCCCAACATTTCATACAATATCTGTAGAAATGAAGGAAACTGCAAAGCAAGGACCCAAGGACAAAGTTAGGGACCAGGCAGGCAGCTTTAGTTCATAGCATTACACACATAAGGAGCAACCGGAGTGACTCCTGGAGCACCTGAACATCAATCAGTGTGTGACACCCCACACTTGAGGGCATAACAAGTGGTACCTGTTGGGTGCAGCAGAACCAGAGGGTCACAGCATCCCTGAGCATGAGAAGGACAGACCCCAGGGCATGTGACAAGGGGACAAAGCAGCACTAAACTGGTCCCTACATCGCTGAGGCAGGCAATAGACCCTCCAGGGAATCAGCACCCCAGCTGCAGAGCAGTGGGAGCTTTCTGCAGCACCTCCCTCGTGGAAGTGAGATACAAGGGTACCCTATGGAGGCAGATGGGAAACGCACATGTTTCATGTTGACAGGACATCGCTTATCCCTCTATGTCTGGCTCTTCTAAGTGGTTTTGAGGTGCCTGAATAGGGTGCTCCTAGGGCCGTCTGTCTGTTGCTCCCTCCATGTGAGATGAGCCCAGGTTGCACTAAGAGCACCTGGAGTTCTACCGGGACACTAGCAGGACCAGGAGGTGCAGTTGCAATCAGCTCCTTCACCTAATCCACAGTCTCAGCCACACTGCAGCTTAATAGCTGACAACAAGAGCAGAAGACAGCAGATTAATTACAACAAGATAAGAGGGATATGCTCCAGTTCACTGTTGCCTAAATGAAAAGAGCAAACACTGCTAGGATTACTGGCTTGGCTTATCAGGAGAACAAGGGAAAACAAGTTGAAAGTTAAACTAAGAGGGAATAAAAGCCTTCTCTGGTAGGCTGTCCTGAGGACCATATGTGGTATACAATGGACGGGGATAGGGATAAGAGGAAGATGAGCAGTGCAAGCCCTGAAGAGGGTTTTGGCCTTGTTGTCCCCATTGCCCTGGCTAGTACCATTCTCACAAGACTGTGGCCTCTTTTCCTGCTCCTGCAAAGAATTAGGACTTGATTTTTAAAGTTACTCCACACTCCAACAGGGTGGTGCAGCCTTTCTCAGCAAAGGTTTCTATACCGCAAGGTGAAGTGTTTGTAAGCAAAGAGACAAGAGGCCTATGAGATACCATTTCTTTTCCATTACTGATTCTTTCAACCTGGGGTGGCAAGCTGAAATAGAGACAGAAAGGGTAGAGCAAAGCACGGACATGTGGGGGAGCAGAAGGAAGAACACTGAAGACTCTATAAAGAGCAGACTAATGCCTGCTTCTCCATGATCCTTTATCTCAGCACGCTATTCAAAGGTACCAGACTGCAAACCTCAACTCATGGGCATGGCGAAAGTGCACAACAGGGCTGCCTCTGTGGGCAGAGGGGGGAAACAGAACCTGGCTGCAGGCAGAGCACTGTGCTCAATGTCCCTTGCCAGCCTGCGCATTAGTGAGACAGCTCCCTGTGCTCTGCCACCACCACTTCTTTCAACTTGTTTAAAAGCACATTTCTTTCTTGGAAGCCTCTGAACATCAGATGGAGCTAATTAAAACCAGGAGGGCACAGGGGAGCTGGGGGGAAAGAGGGAGACATGCAATTTGGTTTCCACTTCAAAGTGGTTTAGTGAAACAGAAGCACTCAGGCACTCTAACATAAGTGCATGCCCATGGGGAGAAGAGAGAAGGGGACACTGAGTGCTCTCAAGTGGCCACTTTCCCACACACACACTTTTGCTCACCAGGCTCAAGCAAGCTGTTTGGATGCTGTGCCAGCTGATTACTGAGGGCATCAGAGGCTAACTGCAGCGATTCCTCCTGTGCCCTCCCATTCCTCTTGCAGAGCAGGTGGCACTGCATGGGGAGGAGATGATGGCCATGGCCAGGAGCACTGCTCACACCATCCTTCCCATGTCTGTAGGGTCAGACAAGACAGAACTGCCTCTGCAGGGTTCCTGGGCACTGACCACTGCAGGCTGACTTGAATCTCCCCATCCCTGACACCCCTCATGGGTGCCCTGAATCCCCCATGCCCAGCTCCAGGGCCACCAGCTCTGAGGGGAGGCCCCATGATCCTTTACCTCTCTAGACTGGCATTTTAAACCCTGCTGTAAACCCTGCATTAAAGCAGGGGCTTGCACCAGACCAGGCTGGCCAGCAGCTGTGGGGCTGCATGATCACCATCCACTGCTGACAAGGACCAATGAGGACTATTCCCACCCCGCACCACATCTGAGCTCCTTCCTCTCTCTTATTTATTCACTCCTCATGAGCATCCTGGTCTGGGTGATGGTTTATACAGCAGAAGCACTTGGATCCACGGCTGGGGCTGGGATGTCACACAGCTCCTGTGGCACAGCTCTGCAGGGACCAGTTCAATCAGTGACCTGTGGTGGGATGCTGAGTCTGACTACAGTCCCTTGAGCCAGCCAATGTCCTGTCCTCCTGCACCTGCTTTTGTTTGTCCTCCCCTCATTTGTATGGTGGGGGAATGGAAGGGGAAGGAATCAATAAAAATTAATTCCAAAAATAAATAAGGGATTAATTGGCAGTTTGCAAGTGGCAACCAATAAAGTGCCCCGTGATGGCCCCACAAAGCATCTCTCCGTGCACCATTTATCACCAAGCCAGGATGTCTTAGCATCATGCTTAATTTACTCAATATTAAAAGACATAAACCCTGCTTTGCAGATTTGGGAAGAAGAGTTTCTCTTACAAGCTGTTAGTGTGGCTGATGCCTGTGCTTGGGATTTTTGGCTGGGCTGAACCATTGGGACGTGGCACTCAGGGGTTTAAGGCTCCCTAATGGCAGCTGATGTTTGGATGCAAAGCCTGAGGAGCTCTGGAGACCTTGACCACCTCATGCCTGGGTGACTGGGAAAGAGCCATTAGACTTGCTGCTGCATCTGATGCCCTCAGCAGCCTCCAGCTGCTGCAGCCCCCTTGGATGCACTCGCCTGTGGCTCCGGCTTGCTGAGCCTGTAGTACTGCAGCCACTGCGGCTGAAGGGAAGCTTTCTCCATCCCCTGTCTGCCACAGAGAGCTATTGTGAGCAACAAACTGCAGCCCCGTCGGAGCCTCCTTGGCTGCAGCACAAGAAGTGAGGATGCTGGCCTTGAGTAAAGCTGACTGCATTTTATTCAGTTGCTTTTCTTTATAAGAGTTTGTAATACACTGCCCAAGACATAGTACAAGCTCTGTATGGGACATGAATAACATTCACTCATGTGACTGTTTGTACAACCGGGGGCATTACAGGTCAGGCTGAGAAGTGTCGTAAGAATGATGCAAGGACCCCAGCCTAGACAAGCAGGGAGCATGGTGAAGTAAGATAAAGAGCCATTCATAGGGCTGTGTGGGGTCCAGCACATAGTAGCTGAAGGCCCAATAGGTCACAATTCCAATGCATGCTTTTAGAGCAACCCATGGGGAAAGGTGACTGTTTTCTGGCTGCACATGTCATTATCAAACTCATCTTTGAAAGCAAGACCCCCATCAGCCCTGCAGAGACAATGAGGGTGACTTACGGAGAAGAAGCCAAAAGGAATTAAGTAGGACACATGGCACGGAAAATGGACTGTCTCTGAAAGCCTGGCTGGGCACAGACAAGTCTTGTGCTTTGATGTCCCTGTCCCTGCTGTATCCCCTCACATCCACTGCTTCACTGTGCACCTTCACAGCCTCAGTGCTGTGACTGGGTTTTCCTGCACCACTCCAATCCATCTTCATAGACTTCTGCTTGGCTCCCTGCTCCTAATTCACCTCCTTGGCATCAAGCTCCCTGGAAAGAAAAGGCCACTGAAGACAAATGTGAGAGTGGATTTATTCCAGCTTTTGACAAAAAGCCTACATCAGGTGGCAGTTCTGCTTGTAACTCAGTGAGGAGAGGAGGGGGAAGCAGCTCTTCCCTTTCTCTGCTGACACATCCCAGTGCATGCAATTTGGAGGTAGCGTTTCAGCAAATGAAAAGCCCAACAGCAATACTCACAGTGCAGCACAGGGGCTGTTTTCCTTTAGTTCTCATTCCTGAGATCCAATGCTGCTGACTGGCAATTGCACAGACCCACACTCCTTACTTCTTTCCTCCCTAGCTCAGTCCATCAGGTCCTGCTGCTACCCTGCACATTCACCCTGACTCTCTACATCCAGCCCTCTGCTTCCCCTTCCCTCAGCATTTCTACACACAGCAGTGTTGTTCTGGTAACCCAATCCATCCCAGCAAAAACAGCTTGGCTTTGGGGGGGTGTGGGTCTCCTCCTTAATTTATGTGGGGTCAGCCTTATAATTGCATCCCTCTTTTTATCCCTTCCTCCATATAAATCATGTATATGACAGCAGAACGCCAATAAATTGAGCATGATGTCCTTATCACCGGCTCAATAATTTAATTCAAAAGACACCAAGATCAAGAGGAAGTAAAATAAGGCCATTGCTGTGCAGCGAAGCTCTCCAAGCTGGGCCAGCATGTCACACAGCTCTGCATTCCCGGGCTGTTTGTCTTTCCTTTAAAGTGTTATTTGGGCTCTGGGAAGAGCCGGTGCCCCAGCAGAAGCTGTTCAGCCAGGAAGTGGTGCTAATGAGCTCTGCAGTGCTGAATGCTGCTGAAATGCCTATGAAAGTCAAGAAAATGGCATTTTTAAGTAATACCAGGGGAAGAATGGCCTGTGCACACAGTGCCAGGCTGTGCCATGCAGGTATGGAAGAGGATGAGCAGAGCGGGAGGGAAGAGTCAAATTGTGTCCGGGTCCTTCTTTCTCACACTGGACAATACCTGTTCAACCCAGAGCGATGCTTTACCTCCCATTTGCAAGCACAGGGCTGAGAGAAAGTCACAAGGAAACCAAACCAAACCGCAGGAGGTGAAAACCGCCCCTCTTTGATCGCTTCCTGTGCTCACCATTTCTCTCAGAGACTGAGCGAAAAGAACAAAGCTAAACCAGGAGGGAGGTTGGAACAGAGACAGGCAGAGCCATGTGTGGAGGCACACGCAGAGCTGCACGGTGCAGTCCTATCAGCACACCCCATCTCACGCATGGCAGTGTGTGTACCTGCAGGTGTTTGCCCTGGTGCCAAACACCCTGCATGCTCCAGCTACCTCCCTGGCCGGGTTTGTGCCAGCTCCCAGCCTACCAGCAGTCCCACACCGCAGGCTTCCAGCTGAACAAGCCAGGCTGAAGCTATCAGTGCTGGGAAACAGGCACAAGAGCAGCTCAGCAGCAGCCAAAAGGGCATGACAGAGAGATACTGCTCTCCTAGCATAGCTGCAGCTGGGAGCAGATAGCATGTGTGTCTGTGCATGCTCCAAGGGATGTTCCATGTGTCCTGCTTCCCTTAGGCATCATTGCTGGAAGTGAAATGACCTACAGATGGAAATGAGGTGGATTTGATTGATCATTTGGTGTGAGCTGAGCTATAAAAATAGAAGCTCCATCAGCATGGCTGTCAGCAAACCTGGATCTGGGCATCTGCTGGGTAAAATGGTCCAATCAACAAAGTAAGATCAGTTTTTAAACACCCTTCTTAGCATTGAAAGCACATCAAGAGCTCACAGAAAGCTGCAAGCTCTCCAGCTTACAGCCTTCACTAAACCCAGCTGCCTTCTATCCCCTACCTAATTGCAACACATGGAGCCAAAGCCTTCCACCCTACAGCCCGGAGTCACTGGGGTGATTTTCCAGCCTGCCCTAAGGCACACATGCTCTCATGTATGTCCATGTCTCCTGCAGGAGCTGTGAGCAGGCAGGGAAGAGAGCTCCTCTCACATCCATTCACAGTTTACATTTCTTGAGCCACTCAGCCTCCTGGGCAGCAGCTCATCACCCGCACTGTGTAGGCCTGGAGAGCTGCTCTGCTATGATGTGCAGTCCACTGATGGTCCATGAACATCAGCTGGTCCACAGAACAAATGCAATTACAAAGCCACATTCTTCCATTTCTATGCAATGGAAAAGGAGAGTCTGCTCCTAGTTACTATCTGTGCCCCATTAAAGTGTTTGCAGTTATAAAGAGTACAATATGATTTAATAGAACAATGGAAACATACTTATCTAAGTGTTACGTACTTGAGCATCCCCTTTCCAGCCCATCATTAAGGTTAGCAAGCAGATGTTTTCTCTTTTTAACTAAAGGGCTATGTGATCCTTGAAAAAGTTGAGGAATTCTGGGGCACTGCCTGGAGCAAAGACATTGGTGAAAGAGGGGTAAAGATGCGCCATGGGTCATGTTAGCAATTTCATCCCATAACTACTTCAGAGCCATTTGCTCTAAAAGCAGTTTGAGGAATACAGTCAGGCTTCCATCAAAAGGAGAGCTCTGCTGTAACCAAAAGAAAATGTCGGTTCCTCTGCACCCGTGCTGGGCTGAAGTTGGCTTGGACATCCTCTGCCCACTCATCACACTGCACTTTGATCAACTGCAGCCAGTCACTTTTCCACCTCTACTTATTCTTTCTTTTCCTTACCATCTAAGCTATGCCTCTCCTACAGCTACACAAAGTGATCCTCCAGCAAGTTCCCTCTGTACGTGTAAACTAACCCATGCCAGGACACAGGCCTGAACATGAGCTTGCAATCTGTAGAGTTTGATTGTTTATGACATTCCAGACCACAGGTTTTGAGCCGTGCCAGCCAGCACCCTCTCAAACCATGCCTAGGCACATATGCCAGGAACTGTTTCCAGGCAGCAGTATGGTTGAGGTTTTATAGAGGGCCTATAACGATGCTGGGGAGGGACTCTTCATCAGGAGCTGCAGTGATAGGACAAGGCGTAATAGGTTAAAACTTGAACAGACAAAGTTTAGATTGGATCTGAGGAAGAAATTCTTCCCTGTAAGCGTGGTGAGGCACTGGAATGGGTTGCCCAGGGAAGTTGTGAATGCTCCATCACTGACAGTGTTCAAGGCCGGGTTGGACATAGCCTTGGGTGACATGGTTTAGTGGGAGGTGTCCCTGCCCATGGCAGGGAGTTGGAACTAGATGATCTTAAGCTCCTTTCCAACCCTAACTATTCTATAATTCTATGATTCTGTGGATAATCTGACACTCCAGAATGCAATTCTTTTCCGAGCACTGACTAGCACATAACCTTTAACAGAATACATCCCAACCAGCTGCGCTTTTATACCCTGCTGCTTTCTGCCATCTTCAAAAAGAAACAATTTCCAACGAATTTAATTCTCAGGCTGCAGGGTTTGCACAAAATTATTCCTTATATTCTCTTAAAAATCATTATGAAAGCATTGGAACTCAAGGGTTAATTTATTTCCTGCAGACATCAAATACATATGCTTAAAATATTGTATTATGTTTCTCAAAGTTGCCAACATTCATTTGAAACTTCATGAAAACTTGAGTCCTTCATGACTGAAATAATTCCAAAGGATGAGGGCAATGGGAGATTTCAAATGTGTTTGTACATATGAAAAGTTTTCAGACAATTTGGTTAATCTTCTTTTCAGTCCTTAGGCATCTAAAGTGCTTGAAGCTGCCACAGAATAGGTGCCACAGAATCAGGCAACAGTCTCTCCAGCGATGTTCCTGGGCTGTTTTTTATGGTGTGCAACACATTGTTCTTTTAGCTTCAACAGATCATAATACAATCAGGAAACAACACAACAAATGCTCTTCCCGTTCTGAGATATACTATCATAAGAAGATCAGGAAACAACAGAGGAAACACTCTGCTGGTTCTGAGATACACTATCATTTAGAGGTGTAAAATATGTTGTGTAACTCATTAACAAAAAATGTCAGCCACAGTCTGACATTTGAATTAAAATGAAAGTGGGGGGAAATTATGATAAAGGTTTCAGTTTGCTGCATTCAAACCATTATCAAATGAGGGGAAGACAAATTTTAAAACCTGAATGAGGGGAGTTAGTGGAGACTTGAGGAGGCCAGAAGCTGTGATCACGGCTGTCTCTTGCTTGACAGGGGAATACAGGGATATGCCCTCTTGGAGCTACTGTTACTGAGATGTCTGTCCTCAAGACCTCGGCTGCACCACAGCAGAAGGGTTTAGAAATAAGAGGAGTGGATGGAGCATTATTCTTTGGAGTTGTGACTTGAAAAGTGTTGGGTAGCAAGGGGCTAAACTGAGCTTTCTTGGTTCTCAGACATTTGAAGAATGGGTATCTGAATACTCTGGGATCTTGGAGGTTGGATCTTGTTGAGGGAGTTCTAACAGATTTCTCATCTTGGAGCCCCGCATGCATTATAGCAGAATTGCAGTACTCCAAATGACAACAGCAGATATAAACTGATATAAATATGATGAGGCTGTTGTTAGACTTTCAGTGGGAAACCGTGGTTACTGGTAACCCTCACTGGGGTAAGGAAAGATTACCACCATAAATTATGCCCTTTTCTGTTCCAAGACTTCCCTAATTCCTGACCTACCATCAGACCTTGATCAACTTGATTGGGGACACATGCACACAGAAAGAGGCTTGCTTAGCAGAACGCTTGTTGACAAAAGCAAACTCCAGAAAATATTCCTGCCTAATTTTGAAAACTGAAAAGAACACCAACATAAAGCCAAGTCCCAACTTACAGAACACAAAATAACCCCAGAAATCCATCCCTATTTGCTCGAGGTAGGTTTAAATTAGCATTCAGAATACTGAAATACACAAGATATATCACCTCATCTCTCTGCCAGGATTTCTTCATCTTATTAGACATCTTACCCAAGCAATATCCTAATTTTGAAATGTTTTGAGACACCTTTTTTGGCCTTGAAAACTCAATTTGTCTTTTTACAATTAGCACCTCAAATTTCACCTCTTTCAAAAAAAATTGAGAAGCCTAGGAAGCTGTCTAATCACAACACTGTCTTTTCAACTGCATTACCTTTCTCCAATCAACTGCAGTTCACTATACAGCTCCTCAGTGCAAATTTCGATTATGCATATTGATGCAAAAGAAGGCAGCAAAGCAGAAGATGATCAGGAGTGAAACGAAAAGTAATTTAAAATAATGTCCTACCTGCTTGTCACTGGAAGGGTTTCAGAGTTTGGGAGGATGAATTACATCTAGAATAAATAAACTGCATTTAAATCTGAGCTTCTGTCCCATCTTTCTGTTTATTGTTCAGACTTCTCATTCATCTTACTGTGAGGACATTCAGTCTCTCTGAAGTTCATGAGAATTCCCAAGGAGATGGGTTTTCACCACTTTAAGAAGAGAATCTCATATGATAAGCATGTGAGCAGCTTCTTTGTTCAAACCAATCCCATGACTCCCTTTGAAGGTAATCCTTTAGAAGTCTCATGACCCATCTCCCTGCCCAGAGGGTATTTTCATCTCATGGTGGAACAAGGCACAACAAATCTACTTTGATAGTGCCCCAATCTCCAATTTGTTAAACCTCCTTTCCTCTTTTCAAACAGTGGATGTACTTGCT
This sequence comes from Forpus xanthops, assembly GCA_032466535.1. NCBI lineage: Eukaryota > Metazoa > Chordata > Aves > Psittaciformes > Psittacidae > Forpus > Forpus xanthops. The sequence continues at coordinate 77,056 of JASSUY010035564.1, forward strand.
GTAAAAGTGCCGGCACTGCAGAAAGGCTGGAGCAGGAGCTCAAACTTTTAATTTGAAGTATTCCCTCCCTTCTGCTAAAATATCAATGTTATTTGCATAATTGAGACAATTGGACATAATAGTCCTTTCAGGGGTCCTCATTAGATGTACAGATCTACATTCTTTGAAAAGAAGGAAAAAGCAGGTCATACAGCATTAATTATATCTAATCCTTTTCAGAACAATTTGAAGTTGGGCAAAATGCTGTACTAAACCAGCTGAAGTCGTAAATAAGCCATTCATTTTGAACCTTGCATATCACAGGCATTTTCATACCCTGTTGCTTTTGTCCATTTAATTAATTCCTTTGCTGCAAAGGGTTTCTTTGGCATCTTCTCCAAGTTTAAAAGTACCAATAGCAAAGGTTACATTGCGTTGCAGGTAGTTCTTTTTCTGCTCTAACTTTCAATGATCTACCTTATCTTGCTGTGCTGGGTGCCAACACAGCACAATAGATAAGGATGACATCTAGAGTCACATCTAAGAATTGTACTGTCTTAGCTAAAGGTAGTTTGACACCCTTCTACTGCCCTGCACTGTGCAGGCAAGTAGCCTGCTAGATTCTGGTGTTGTTTCACTGCTCCTGTATCTGATCTCCACTGTAGTAAACACGTCTGTGATTGGCAAAGAAATATTTTACAGACACATTTCAACTTCTGTCCTGCCCTAAACGCCAAAGCATGTAACTGAATACTTCGGTTTAGAACCAGATCCTGCTCTTCCTAATGAGACAAAGTTCCTGCTGACTTGATGAGAAACAGCAGTGGGGCACAACAGACTTGGACAAGACTCTGGAAAACTACAGTGCCAAACAAATTTAGGATACAATTTCTGTTTGAGGAAATGGCAAATTTTGAACAGAGAGAGACGCTAGTAAGAGACCAAAAATCAAAGAAAGTAAAAAACTAAGCCTATTGTGGGGCACACTGCTCCATTAATAATGGAAATACAGAGCACTCCTTCATTTAGGGAATTTTTTACTTGAAGCCTTCATCCAAAGTTCACTAAATTTAATGAGATACTTCCTATCAATGTACTAAAACATGTACTGAACACTGAAACACAGACATACTCCACAGATGCATAAATTTTCCATGCTTTCAAAATCATGTTGCTAATTCTGACCTCTGAAATCACATGAAGCTTAAGTTCAAGTTGTTGCAGAAGCTGTCTGATATCCAGTTCAAGCAAAGCGATTGTCTCAAAGCCACTACACCCAACATTCTTGAAAGCTGAGAATAGAAACGGAGGACATATGATAAAATTAACAAATGTTCCTTTTTCCAAAGGAAACAGATTTCAGACAGAAGAGGCATCCATAAAGGTCATTATATCTGGAACGTGATGTACCCTCAGCTAGAAAAAGTTAACCTGTTGGGCAACCTAAGAAATATTATCAAAGGCATGTAAGGCAGAAAATCTATAAAAAAGGTAGTGATTTGGGCACTCAACTCCCTTGTGAAAATGGCACTCAGACATGCAGTGTGGTATGTTCCTTTGGCTAGGCTTTCCATAGCAAAGTTAAAAGGAATTAATTCCTCTTTGCTTGTAAATGAGTTCTCCTTGGCCAGTGAAAAAGAACGTGGGTTGTAGCTGCAGTAGAGGAAAGAAAGGTCCACTTGAAAAAGTACAGTATTCTTTAAAATAAAAGGAAAATTTTGCTGGCTCTTCCCTTAATGGAACTCTGAGAGGCCTGCAAGCTTGCCAGCATATCCCAGCCCTTCTGCACCACCATGGCTGCTCTGGCATCTCAGCTTAAGAAATGAGGCTGATGCAAGATAAACATGCCATGTGCATCTACCCAAAAGGAAAAAACTGTAGCTGTTAAAAGTGTTCAGTTTGAGGTACCCGAGTGCAAAGCTCTCATCTACAAGCAATAAGAACATTTTCCTCACTTGCTACTGCAAGTAAAAAACAAGTTTTGAAAATTTTAAAAGCCACAGATTTCAGACTGGGTGTTTTCAGCTTGTCAGGATGCCTACACGCTGATGAGAATGTCCTGCATAGTAGGTCAGATAGCACTTAATTCCATATATATAAAAATATACTGATAATCATAATAATTATATAATACAGTAGGAATTAATTAGCATGTTCCCAGGGTGGGAACAGCTATGTGAAAGCAAAGGGACTTGCACATAGCATGTGTAATATAAGCTTGACCAAGTTGGCTAAAACTCTAATAAATGTGCACTCCTGTTGTCCAGGGCAAACAGCCTACAGTCTGTTGTGCTTACTGTCTGAAATGCCTATGGCCAAATCCTGCATGGGAAGAAGAAGAAATCACTGGCATTTAAATCCAAATATATAATTCTGCCAAGTTCAGCTAAAGTGCTCATTCAGAGTTCAAAGGAATAACATGAGTGAAAAAAATTACATTCTCAGAGAAAATGCCACCACACAAAAGATAGTTTTCACGGATGCCTGCTCTCATACTATGAAAGGCTCACTGCACTTGGGAGTTTGGTTTGTGACATGGCTTGACACAAATGCACTGTGAAGGCAAGGGATAAAGATACACATCTCTGCTGTCCACACTGTGACTGTCTCAGTCCCTTGGCTTCTGATGGTGCGCCGTACCCTCATGATTGCAGGGAGTAAGCAGGAATGAAGAACTCATGAATTTGGTATTAACAATTTAAACATGGTCTTGACACACAATACAGATGCATCAGCCATGTCCAAAAAAAGCCTTATTGACATCCTACACTGTCAACATGTACCCTTATTACGCCCACACCAAACTGAAATGTACTTCTTTCACTGATAGCAACAGCTTATCTTCAGAAGGTAACAAATTTTTATGGTTTTATTACAACAGCTACATCTCATACTTGGGTAATCAGTTCTATTTATGTATGAATAATTAAGAACACAGTAAACATCAAGGATTTTCCAAGTGATAAGTTTTGGGGTGGCATGTTTGACAGCTCACTGAATGCAGCTAATAACATTTTCTTAATAAAAAAGATAAGAATACACTACACACTCATCTGACACATTTGCTGCTCTCTCTCAAATATGTCCACATCAATGAAATCAGAACAAAGTCAAAAAACTTAACACTTCTTTTCAGATACTGACTGGTCTTGAAATTACTCCTCTAATGAAAGCAAATAATTCGCATAGAATCATAGAATGGTTTGGGTTGAAAGGACCTTAAGCTCATCTAGTTCCAAGTCCCCTACCATGGGCAGGGATGCTTTACCCTAGACCATGTCTCCCAGGGTTTGTCCAAGCTGGCCTTGAACACAGCAGGAAGGAAATAATTTTCTTCTCATTTTCTTCCTCACTGTTCATGTAGTATTCTGAAAGATCTAAACCAGCCTTCTCATATGGAGGCTAGCACATTCATAAATCAAAAGTAAAGTTTATGGACAACAAATGTGGGAGCTGACCTTCAAAATGCCAAAATGCAGTAAGAAAATGCAATGGTTTAGATATTTTTCTGCAAAATTAAAAAAAAACAAAATAGTACCTGAGTAGGAACTGACCCAGGCTACATGCAGGCAGCCTGAGAAACATATTGTAATCTTTCTCACAGTCATTATCATATCAAATCTAAATCTGTTGTCCCAGGAAACTCTAAATATGAAGTCATAGAGGAGCGAACATTAATCACACTGTCACATAATTAAGAAAATGTTGAAGAAAGGGGTGGTGGCGATAGCACAAAAGCCACTACCAAAATCCCCTTAGAATCTGAGCTTTGCCATTTGAGAGGAACCAAATGATACTTACAAGCCAAGCCTGTTAAAATCACTGAGACAAAATGAAGCTCAAAGAATCTCGTATTTTTCATAGCTGAATGAAATCTTGAACCAATGACAACGACCTCATAGAATGCAACAGTATTGAACTACTGAAACTTGTGAAGAGCACTAATACAGATGTCACAGATATGGATGTCAGTATAAATGAGAAATGACACAATAGCTATCAGCCTGTAAGGAAAAATGAGCTATCTGAGACTCAGTCAGAAATGGACAAAGGTGAAAGGCTGGACTGCTCATTACAAACCTGTTCACATGAAAAAGGAATAGGTTTTTTTTATTCATAACTGTCCTAATAATACTGCTATAGTGGCAAAATTCACAACTGTTCACTGCAATGCTTTGATTGGCCACAAGGAACTCATGAAGAAGCAGCACTTATGAAAAGGCAAAAGCTGTCCTTGAACCACAGGCCTCAATTACTAAAAAAAGATAGATTTTTAAAAGTGCAAGTCTCAGCAGAGTCTGGTACAACACTTACCAACTGATACCACTACCAAATCTGAAATCAAGTGGACTATTTGAGAAACTCAAAGATAAAACATATGAAGAGTACGTTAGTGTCTTGGGCTATGATCCCTGTGCAAGATTGAATGAATGAACTAGATTCAAAGTGCCTCTGGCTCTCATTATCTTATTTTTTGCTTGTAGGCAGTACTTGGCATTTGGTCCTGACATACACTTGTCATGGGTTCAGCAGTAGCAGTCATTTTTCTCCTCCTTAGTAGCTGGTGCAGTGCTGTGTTTTTGACTTGCGGCTTGGGAACAGCATTGATAACACCAATGTTTTTAATTATGCTTAGAATGTTTAGGCTGGCCAAGGACTTCCTGAGCCTCATGCTCTGCCAGGGAGGAGAAGCCGGGAGGAAGGAGAGGCAGGGCATCTGACCCAAACTGACCAAAGAGATATTCCATACCACAGCATGTCATGCCCAGGATGTAAAAACGGAGGGCAGAGACCCAGAAGGGTGGGGGTGCACTGCTTGGTTGGGCTGGGTATAAGTGATGAGTGATTGTATTCTTTTTCCTTGCATTTCTCTTGTCATTATTATTACTGGTGGTAGCAGTAGTGATTTATGTTATACCTTAGTTACTAAACTGTTCTTAACCTGTGGGAGTTGCATTCTTTCGATTCTCCTCCCCATTTCCCCAGGACTGGGGGAAGAAAGAGGGGGGAGTGAGTGAGCAAAACTGCCTGAGGGACTTAAACCACAACAATGCTACCTGAACACAAATGAAAGCCTTACATGAAATGATAAGACAAAAAAAAAAAAATGCACTGAAGTCAGTGACAAAACACCAAACGCAGAACATTCTCACCAAAAGCAACTGCAATTTTTGCTCAGGAGTAATAACACTTGAGTTTTTTCTCCTGAGCCCAGGGTCTCACTGCAATACAGAACATGCTGGTGGGGAGGCTGTGGTTCAAAGGAGGTAGAGCTGCCACCTACCTTACTGCAGCGTGGGCTTAAGCAAAGCACAGCCTGTAGCCTCTACAGTTCCAGTAAAACCTGAGTTCATAAAAGCCAAGAAGTAGCCTGTCCTGGCTGATAAAAAAATGATCATGAATCCTCTTAATACAAGTGAAGGATTAGGTATTCTGGGTGTTGAACAGCTAATACAAATAACAACTCAACCACCTCAAAGTACAATCGATTAACAGTATATCCTCAGAACAGAAGCGGTGGGATATGGCTTAGTTCACAATCTGATTCCTACAAAGCAAGCTACATTTATTGAAATGTGATAATCTCTGCACAAAACAGGTTTGAATGTGCAATGGAATTATCTGCCTGGTTTGAAGTGCAGGCTATTATCCCCAGCAAATTCATGATGACCTTGATTTAAGTGAGATCTGATGAAACCATGCAGTGCAGCTGCAGTAAGAATGACGTTCCCTTCTCCCTCTCCTTCGTATAAGTTCCCTGTCTGCAATTCACTGAAAACATCAAGTTCCTGTAAAAAGGAATTAATGCTTCTCATGCAGGGAATGAATGCTTTCAGGTGGACAGGACTGTCAAATAAATTGATAGTTTCTTTCAACTTCCATATATTATCACTGCATTTTTTCTCTGAATGACATCCATGTATAACTAAGTGAAGTAATTGCCTTCTTTACTGCCCAGGTTCACCTCTGAACTATCTGTGGCATTCCTCTGGAATTTTATCAAGTGGTTAGAATTTGAAAGAGTATTTTTAAAGCAGGACAGGGGAAAACTGACCCAGAATTTTTCAATCTGGTGCTAATGCAAGAAAGGCTGCTCCATCCTGTGAGAAGTGCGAGGGAAATGAGTTATTTTTGGCAAGATTTCACCCGCTGATAAGTATTCTTGTAATTCTATCAAGTGCCATAATTACTACTCCTCCCTCTTGGAAAGCCTTTAAACTTCACATAGCAACAGTGGCAATTGCACAGTTTCTCAGTTCCCCCTCCTTCCCCCTTTTACTTTGTGTCTGAAGAGGCTTTGTGCAGAAAAAACAGCAACGAAACCATGTGTTCTGCTTAAGCACAACTGACATGAAAGATGAGATGCAACAAAGACGACAGAAAGTGCTGATCACTCAGGGCAGCAACATACCAATACCACCCCACCACAGGCAACTAAACGTTTGAATCTCTCTCCAACCTGCTTAACTTCTGATTCCGTAAATGCTGACACACATGCTTGATTTGATAGCCATGAAGAGCTCCCCTGATTTCTGCAAAACCATGCCATACACAGAATGCTACTCAAACAAAGCAGATGGGACAATTCAGGAGTTTAAAGCTAAGGCTGCGTCTAATTATGCTCAGATGAGTTTTAAAATGGCATCAAAACAGTACCTTCTACAATAAAGTGAATACTCTGTGCTTCACTAGCAGTGTTCATCTGAATAGTTTAATGCATAAACATGGATTGCCCAGTACTTACACAGTAAAGAGCTATTTACCTGCTCATAAAACTTTGTGCAGTTGGTATTAACCCCAAGACATACAGTTTGTAGGTGTTCTAAAGTCATGGAACATTGGAAGAGAAATCTGCTGTCATAAATGCAGATCCTGCTGATCAATACATGGGTTAAGATAAATTGAAACCACAGGAAGTTGCTGAAACAGGATGTGGCACTGAAGCTTTCAGCTTCGTCAAGCGCATTATGTTCCCCCACTAATTAAACCAGGAATGCCAGCAAGAAGCAAATACTCTTAAACAGTATCTAAAGTGAATAGTTCTTCTAAGAATGCCTGGGCGGGGGGCATCTCTAAATCTTAGTTTCAGTAATCTTCAGCTGCAGAACTGCAAACTGTTCTAGTGTGCTAATATCGCACTGATTCTGGGAATTTACTAACTAGAATTGAGATTGAACAAATGTATAGTTTGCAATAAATTCAATTATTCTCAATGGAAGACTAATTCATTAGTTTAGATGTTTCTCTTAGCAAAATTAAAAAGGAGCTAGTTCAAAAAACAGATATTTTTTCATTCTCCTAGGCAGTGCTACTGACATACCCATCACAAGACCGCTTTGCTGACTTGTCTGGCGTGTGAGGAAGGTTCATTAAACATAGAACCAGTGTTAGAATAAAGCAGAAGCTCCATAATAGGCATTACATAGGAAGACATGAACATATCTCCATGCCTATTTTCATGACAACTCTCATAATTTCATGAGATTATTTATTTTGAAGATATTATAAAGGATCCAAATTCCCTACAAAAAGTCTGGTATTCTCTTGGATCTAATGTGAGAATGTGAACACTGAAGACATGGAAGCACAAAATACACACTCAAAACCATTGATCTGAACTTCCAATCACACCCTGCTACTGAGCCTGAGAACTTGCCAAGGCAGAGACTGATTTTTTCTGTTTGTAAACCACAAAGCATAAGCATAGGCCTCATATTTAGGAATTAAAGTACATGCACAATTTATTATACAGACCTTTTAAAAACATTTTGAAACCCTCTGGTAATTTAGCTGCAGCAATCACATCTACACTGCTTCCATGTGGCAGACTGAAGTCTGAGGCATTATCTTCTTTCCAAGACCTGTTCTGTAATAATCCTGCTGGAATGTCCAGTGTGTGTCAACCTTCTTAGTGGGTCTTTTCAGAGTGAATGTTTCTCATATTTCATCAAATCCACACTACAATGAGTGACACTCATAGAATTGCAATGCTCTGGTTAATCAAGTTATTTGGAGCATGTTTCTTTCAGATAACTACATTCTTTGCCTGAACCTCCGAGATCTTCTCTAAAGATGGCTTTTCTGACTGCTACCCCCTTCATTTTAGAGCTTGGGGGTGCCCTTTGGACCTTATACTTGCCAGTTTTCATTAAGGTAGTTATATGAATGCTGTTCATGCAGTGAAGGTTTGTAGCATTCCTGTTAGTTGTTTTTTCTTTCCTTTTCTGAGGGAAAAGGCAGGGGAGGTGGGAGTAGGGGATGAGAAGAAAGGAGAAAATAAGCCTAATGTAGATCTAAACTTCCTGCTACCTGACCCTGCTTAAGATGTTCTTCTCTAGTATGACACTGACTCTCTTTTACTGAAAGTTGAGGAATTTGCACACTGACTTCTTCATATATCTGATAAATGCAGGTAACTTAAACAAGAGCTTTCTTAGCCTGCAGCTATGAAAAACAAGATGATTTCAAAGTGTACGGCTATACATCCCACTGCATTTATCTCAATGTCCCCTGAATTGCTTACCATTTATTACTTCATTCACACTTCTGAGAGACATCTATGCAAACTATACAGGTATACTTAAATTATGGAAGAAAAAAAAAAAAAAGCCCTGTGAGGGAGCAGGAGAAAGCATCAGTGTGCTTCTTTTATTAGCTTTGCAGACTGGGAGTTCCCATGAAAGATAAGGAAAGATGATCTGCACTGAAACAAAGGGGGCTTACAAAATTAAAAATGAAAGTATAAACTTTTAGAATCAATTTTAAGTAATGTTAAGTTTGATGGCTTTGTAACAGTAGTAATGGAAAATTACTGAGATGCAGCTA
>JASSUY010035565.1:0-56639 GCA_032466535.1 Forpus xanthops
CAGTGACATGGACAGTGGGATTGAATGTGCCCTCAGCAAGTTTGCTGATGACACCAAGCTCTGTGGTTCAGTTGATACATTGGATGGAAGGAATGCCATCCAGATGGACCTTCACACACTTACTCTCCTCCCTTTAGGGTAACCACCAGCACTGTCCCTGAGGGGTGATACTGAAATAAGCACTGCATGCTTGGTGTGTATATTTCTAACTAAGTATTTTAAATCCTTCACAATTAAAAGCCCCACTAGAACAGACCCATGTGGTGAGAAGAACAAGCCAGGAATGCTGCAGCTCAGAACCAGGATTCTGCATCTAACAAAAAGCTGGATAAGGATGCGATTAGGGCTTTTTAAAGAAGGAATACACTTCATCAGAGACTTCAAAAGCTCTGATAGAGAGAGGTTGTACCTGTAGGGTAAGTCCTGGTGGTTGCACTGAAAGTAGAAGACAGATGCAGGATGTGATTTCTAGACCTCTGCTCTGCCTTTTATAGGCTGTGAACACTTTGCGGTGCCAACACTGCTTATAGCAGCAACGCACTCAGTTAATAGAACTAGACATGAGAAAATGCAAATGTAGATTGACACAAAAGTATAAATATCCTGGCTGAGGCCCAACACTATATTGTGCTAGAAAGCAGTAAGCAAAAATATTCTGATCAAGGAATAAAAGGCATTTTATTCACCCAATACCCTTTATTAACAGGATGTGCTTCTGTGGTATCTACTGATGAGCAGCTTTTATTACTCATGTTTCACAGCTTCGTCTGTATTTTAGACGTCAATATAAGCAACATGATGCAACCCCTGATAAGCGGGAGAGGGGAAATGCATGCACAATACAAGATGTTCCCATCAGAATCTCAGTTCCTCTTAATGCAAAGAGGACCTACAGGACACAGGGTTGCTAGGACTCAAATACAAACATCCTATTCAACAAGCACCCCCTCAAATTTGAAAGGAGAGGTTGTCTGGAGTTTCCAAACCCAGCCTTCTGTTACCATGTCCTCAGAAACATGGGTCACCCTTGGGCCAGGGCAGTGGGATGCAGTGACAGGTTCGTTTGAGGCCATTTGTGGTGGTCCTCAGGCAGCAACTCAACAGGCAAAGACCTTTAATTGTGAGCCTCCAGGCAGGCTCAAATCCACAGACAAGTCACTTCATACCCTTCCTTGCCCTACTCTTCATCTCCAAATGCCTCTTTGCCTGCAGTTTGTGACCTATGGGTCTGCAGGCAAAAAGAGAGAAGTAGCACCCAGAGCCATCAGGCTGCTGAGAGTATCAAAGAACAAAAGATTAATTGTAATGTCCCAGGTTGGAGCAAGCTTGGCCGTTAGCTTCAGGAAGTCTTCATCATTTATGCAGGGGAGGAAGCAGATGGAAATCACAGAATTAATTTGATCTGAAGAGATTGTGCTCTGGAAAAGCACACGTGTCGGGCCCCATTACTCAAGAGTGCAGCACAGGGACAGGATGAGCTACGTGTGGCATGCAAGTGTGAGCATGCTGGGTGTTGATCCATGGCATCAGCTGAACTGTATTGTTTGTCAAGCCAAAGGCCCAGGTCAGCTTTGCACACCTGTGTTGTGCCTTGGTGGTGAGCGAGGAGATATCCCTTCCCCGGAGCACTGTCCTGAGAGCATGGGTGAGATCAGAAATAGCCATGGGGAAAGGGGGAAAAGAGGGTCTGGAAGGGCAGTTCTGGGCTTCTCCAGGGATGGAGATCCCACATGAGAGCCAAGTCCTATGGGAGGGGCAAGTCTTCTCTTTCCAAGGCCCTGCAGATTGCACATGTGAGCTCAGCAGCTTGTGCTGCATTTAACATCATGGGTATCAATGCAACCCTTGATTTTCACTTCTTTCCATTGCACAGTAAAGGAAAAACCATGAGGTGACAGCTATAACTACCCAATGAGGGCTTTGCTGTGCTCTGGATTCTGTGCAGAGGTTGGTGTAGGTCACAGCAGCCTGTACTGTGCTCCCCTTACTTTGTAATTGCTCTTACAGTGAGTGCAAGGATCATTTATACTGAGCTCCATTCCCCATGCTGCAGACACTGACACTGGTGGCTCTCTAAAGGGGGGATACTCAGTCCTTTGGATGAATTTGCTTAAGTCCTTGCAGCCAGAAAGTCTTATAGCTCACATTTAGGATGTTTGCAAAAGCAAAGACAGTGCAGCAGAGACACTGGAGAGCTGCAACCTACCTACCATGGCCAATAGGATCCTCACTGGAGGATGCCACCAAATTGGCATCTAAAACTAATCTTGATATGCACTCACTCCTCCTGTAGATTATATTGATGGTTTGGGAAAAAATTTCCATTTGAAATTTCCCATGTCCACACAAAGGAGGCACTAAGGTTTGTTGTGTGACAAGCAGACACAGGACTTCTCCATAATGCCTTAGTGTCATCTCCGCACACTCTGCCCCAGCCATGCTGCAGTGAAAACCCAGGGCAGGGTTTGGCTTTTGTTTTCAGTGTAGAGGAACCCAGGAGCAGCACCTTTGGGGAAGCTGGAGACAAGAGACTGCTCTAAAGGAGGCTGAGGACATGCATCCCAATCACAGTTTCAATGACACTGAGAAGACAGGCTAGTGACCGAGTACCAGACTAGGTCAAGGAAGGAGGTTTGATTGCCTGTTTCAAAATGGGAGAACACTGCAGACCAGAAAGCCTTGCAGACCATGGCAGGGCTGAATGCAGAAGCATTCCTCCAGCCCTTGGCCTGGCACCATATTGCCATGTTTCTACACAGACTCATCTCTGAGGCCAAACGCTGCACAATGCAATGAAGCTACAAACCTCAGAACAAAGCTAAACCCTGTGTTCACCACACTTGTGCTCTCGGTGAGTATAAATAGGTTACACAGGTATTCACACAAACAGGCTGACAGGCTTCTAACAGAGTTTGGGTTATGGCCTCTAGGGCAGTTGTAACTCAGGAGTACTTTCTGGGTCTCCTTTTCCTCACCTTAGTCCATAGCTGCCAGCTCCCCAATGAGGAGGAGGGTTGCTGCGAGTCTGAGATGTGTTGGACAAAGGAAACACGAAGGAAATTCCTCAGTTTATCATAAAGCCTGTTTCATCTGGCAAACGTGTTATTTGAAGTATCACCCATGCACTGGCATTGTCAGGGGAAGGAGAAACGGTGCTTATCACTGTCGGGTGGAAGCACAATCCTTTCTCCTTGGTCCCACAGCCATGCAGCATCTTGCACCCAGCTAATACAGGTGATGGGGGCTCAGAGAAGGGCAGTGCTGAGATGCTCGAGTGTCTTCTCCCACTTGGCAGAGCACAGCGGAGCTGCAAAGGGCACAGTGAGCACTGGTAGCCTCTCAAGCTGCTCTAACCTGAGGACCTGCTCTCAAAGCAGAAGTGCTTTGAACAATGCAGTCACCACTTGAAGTGACCCCAGAGCAGCGTTCAGTTAGTTGTCATCACAGTCCTGAAGCAGTTGAACAGTTATTGGAACAAGTGCTTGATAAAAGCCTTTCCACCCCCATCCTCCCAGCGCCACTTTTGGATCCCATGGTTTCTTCCTTGTTTAAAATGATTCAGCAGCAGACTCTCAGATAGTCTCTGTCTGGTTAAAAATAGCCGCCTGCCTCATGCGAGTTTAGCATGGAGCTGTCAACTGGAAAATCTTCCACCTTCCAAAAAAGTAGAGTGAAAAATGAAAGTAAGCTTTCACACATCATTACTCTCTGCAGTTAGATCTCCAGAGCTCATTCCAAGCCCATCAAAGGAGGAGAGGCAAGATGCTCATGTTAGTGCCCGGTTTCCCCACACAAAAGCAACCAGGCTGATCCTTCACTCATTGCCCAAAACAACACACGAGCTTATTTTCAAGAAACACTTTATTTGTTGGAATTGTGGAATGTCAGAAGAGCTCACTCATTGCAGCTCGGTGTCTCCTGATGTCCATTAGAGGAACACGATCTGGCAGGGAACCAGTGTAGCCCAGTTAGCTGAGCCACACTCCACAGCCAACCCACAACATTGCGGCATGAGAGCCCAGGAGCCCTTCATCCATCCCACAGCTCTTGTGCTCTGTAGGCACATGGATCCATGAGGGGCTTTCACAGTGTTACCAGCAGCCCTGCATGTGGTTTGGGGATAAAAAAGGGCAATCTGATTGCAATATTGGACTGATGGTGCAGGTGAGTGATTTCACTGGGCCCTCTGTATCACTTGAACGTGTTTGCTCTCCAGCTGCTGGAGGGTGTATAGTGGGAATCCCTCTGCCACAGAGGTGGTAGTGAGGCACACACAGTGACAGACAGGAAGCGCTTCAGCTCCAGCCTATGAGGAGGCAGATGTGCAGTGCCTGCAGTGCTCCTGATGCTCCTGCCAGAGGAGGAAGCATGGCACAGAGGGAAAGGCTGAGCTACAGTGTCCCCATGGCCCCAGGTCAGAGGAGAGATCCACTTGCAGAAAGCAGCTGAAGTGTTCATCATGGGTTCTCCCATTAGCTGAGCAGCACTGAAGATCTCCAGGGAGATGCAGAAGGATCCCCCAGTTGTCACTGCACACTTCACAGCATCAACAGCTGCTGTTAGAGGCTGTTTGACAAATTGCTGGTTAACACCTGATTAATTCATCTTTTTTCCCCAAGAGCTGCATTTGCTGTGCATGCTGAGCCCTCCTCTGCTCTTTTCCTCAAGGTGATATGCTCAATCCTTTTCCCTCCGCTGTGACAATCAGCTCTTGCCAGAATAAGATCCAGCAGCAGATGGCAGCTGTGGGAATTGCAGGGACTCTGCATTGCTGAGCACCATGGTGAAAACCTGTCCAGCATCAGTGGGGCAGGATTTGACCAGAGTTAGACCTCCCCAAAGACCTAAGCAAAGCCAGGTGCTGCAGCCTGCCCCTGGGGTGCCCTTAGCACCTATTTCTCCCTTAGGCAGCACTCTCTGCTGCTGCTGCTGTATTTAAGAGCCCCTGAAGCATACCTGTTGCACTGCTGCATCACCTTCTATTGATAACTCCTTTGCTCTGGGTCACTCTTGACAAAGGATGAGTTTAGAAATGACTTACTGCTACAGAAACAAGTGCTTCAAACAAGTGCAGACATGGTCCAAGTTTTCTAGCTTTGAATGCTTACTTGTGTACAAGACCCCAGCTGTGTTTATAGGAAGGGATGTTTTCACATGCCAACAATTTTAATGTGCACCAGGCCTCATGCAGTTTTCCTTTCTATTTACAATATTACGTCTTTTCTATCATAAAGTTCGAAGTGCGGATTTTGTGCATGAATGATACAGTTTCCATAATATTTTTCCACATGCAGAGACATCTTGTTTTGCTCTCACAGGGCATGAGTCAACTCCTATTTGAGGCCACTGGAGTCCTTCCAGTGACCTTCCCAGAGCCTGGCTAACAGGGCAGCCGGAGCATGGTGTGCTGTAGGTGTGAGCATGGCCTGCCGAGGCTCAGGGCAGCTCAGTAGAGCAGGTCAATCCAAAATAGCCTAGATCAGAAGGCTGCGCTGATAGCATTCAGTGTTCTTGGTGCAAAACCAGAGTCTTGGCCCCAGAAATGCAAAGGTTGCAGCATCATGAGCCCATTGGGACAACTTGGCAGCAGTGGGTGCTCAGTCCTGCAGGATCCAAGAGATTTGTCCATTCAAAGGAGGTGCTAAATCCTTTAATCACAAGGCTGCAGGAGTCAGGGTGAGATACAGGACTCCTTTGGCCAAGATGTTTGAGTTGGGCCTGGGTTGCCAGGGTTACACAGACCAGGTCCTGCACCCTCACAGGAGCAGTGGCCCTGTGGATCTGACTTGGCTGCTCATCAGTGCTGCCCCCGTGATGATGGTTGCACGGCAGATCTAAGTTCACATTCTAGCACCACTTCCCATAAACATCCTTAAGCATGCAAGGGTCCTTCCCATGAAGGCCCCCAAGTTTCCCCTTGCAAATGTGGGATCCCACATATATTCAGGCATGTCTCCATCCGGTATGCACTGAATTTATTCCCCCTTCTTAAGGACTGTTGGAAGAGACATTTCTGGGTTTTTTTGTAGGAGCAAGTTTCAATGGGAAAACTTCAGGTTCCCAAGTTCAGCTCAGGAAGGTGCCTCTCTTCTGCAGGGCCAGCAAGGATGAGAGCACACCCCGACTCTGGAAAGCACATGTCAGACCCCAAACGAGCAGCAAACAGGTCAGTCCCACAGAGCTACTCATTGAGCATCCTAGCCATTTACACAACTACCCCGTCTCAATGACTGTTACTGATGAAGAGCTAGCAAGAGGTGTTTGTGCCATGATGCTCAGCGCACAGCATTTTGGTGCCATCAGTAAATGGCATTATGAAGAGATTCAGAGCAGGGAGTCATTAAGAACGGTCCAGCAGGTGGTAGCCTCTGCCTGGCTCTGCTGCCAGCTCTGGGGACTGTTCTGCAGGACACAGGGCTGCAGCCCATGTCTGCTCCACCACCGGGCCTGCAAAGGGAATGGCACATGATCTGGGCATTAAGCAGAGTATTTCGTGTTTATGAAACAGCTCCTAAGAGTTTTAGGAAGGGATGAGTGGTGTTTACACACAAGCTGGATGGACTCTAATGCAGTGCATGCTCTGTTGTGTCAACTCCCACACCTGCATAAGATGGTTTAAAAAAACCCCACAAAATGAGGGAGCCAAACAACTGATGCAGTCAGACCTGTCCAGGTGCTCTCACTGGAGCCACAGTGAGTATCTTTCCTAATGGAGCTACAGGATGCTATGGAAAAGCTCTCCTAAGAGGCTCCGTTCATGTTTGAAGTTAAAGCTGGCCATAAACAAGGAAAAGGAGCTGCAGGGAGCTGATGTTGGAGCAGGCTGAGTGCAGAGCCCTGCTCTTAGGGCTGATTGAGCACTCCCTAGGAAGAGGGAAGACCCTGGAGGCAGTCCACCCCCTGCAGCACTGCAGCCCACACAGTGCAGGAATGGGAGAGCAGCAGTGCTGCTACCACCACCTCGGTGCCCCTCAGCCAAGGAAGAGACTTGGTCAAAGAAAAAAGAAGTTAAAGAACATTTTCTTGCCCTTTCCCAGCACCAGAACAACACAATGCAATTTCCACTGCGTGTTTCAGTTTGCTGCTCCAGAATGTTTCTGGGTCCCTTCTCATAGCGACACGGGTTCTCCTCTCTCTTGTATCACTTACAGCAGGTCCTGCCCAGACCGTGTTTGCTCATAGAGTGACACCAGGATTCAGCCCATAAAAGGTTATTGACCTGGGAAGAGAGAGTTTCTAGAAGTTAAGGGCTGGGCAATTTCTTGGAAACTGCCTTATCAGCAGGGCTACAAGCTGGAGCTCTAACAACCCTTCCTGACGCGCACGTCTCTGGTACCTATTCCTGCAGCTCGGTATTTGGCACACACACATACATGCTTATTTAGCGGTTTGTTATTTCAGAGAATAACAGAATGGTTTGGGTTGGGATGGACCTTAACGATTAACCCAGATTACCCTGCCATGGGCAGGGACACCTTCCACTAGAGCAGGTTGCTCCAAGCCCCAGGGTCCAACCTGGCCTTGAACACTGCCAGGGATGTGGCAGCCACGGCTTCTCTGGGCACCCTGTGCCATCGCCTCAGCACCTTCACAGGGAAGAACTTCTGCCTGAGATCTTATCTAAATCTCCTGTCAGTTAAAGCCATTCCCCCTGGTCCTGCACTGCAGGCCCTTGCAAAAAGTCACTCTCCAGATTTCTTGTTGGCTCCTTTAGGCACTGGAGGGCTGCTCTCCAGGATGATCTCCAGGCTGAACCAGCCCAGCTCTCTCAGCATGTCTCAAGAGCAGAGCTGCTCCTGCCCTCAGAGCATCTTCATGGTCTTCCTTTGGACCCGCTCAAGCAGGTCCACCTCCTTGTTATATTCAGGGTCCCAGAGCTGAACACAGGACTTGTGCAGTTTCATAAGAGCAGAGCAGAGGGGCAGGATCACCTCCTTTGACCTGCTGGTCATGCTCCTTTTGATGCAGCCCAGGACTCGTCTGTTTTCTGGGCTGCAAGAGCACACTGATGTGTCATATTGAGCTTCTTGTCAACCAAGACCTCCAAGTCCTTCTCCGCAGGGCTGCTTTCAATCCAGTCTCTGCCTAGCCTGTATTTGTGCTTGGGATTGCCCCAACCAAGGTGCATGACCTTGGTTAAACTCATCAGGTTGGCATCAACCCACCTCATAAGCATGTCAGGGTCCCTCTGGATGGCATTCCTTCCCTCCAACATATCAACTGAATCACACAGCTTGGTGTCATCATCAAACTCGCTGAGGGCGCACTCAATCCCACTGTCCATGTCACTGACAAAGATGCTGACCAAGACCGGTCCCAACACTGATCCCTGACGGACACCACTCGTTACTGGTCTCCAGGTGGACATTGAGTGAGCCCCAGAGGGACCTGCAGTCCTCCTTCCTGCCAGAGCAGCCCAGGCAGCCCAGAGCTGCCACCCCTTGTCCTCTCCAGATCCTCCACCAGACCAGGTTTTGGGGTGATGTCACTCATGCTGCACAACCAGGCAGTCTCCATCCCATCAGCAACTGTGGGGCTGGGGGAGAGCTGTAGAGAGCATGGCCTTTGCACCTGGGATCCAGCCCTTGTCCTCAGAGGCATGGTGCAGATCTGTGTGAGGACAGCAGGAGCCAGCCAACAAAGCCCTTGGGTGCTGACCACTCACCTCCTCAGCCCGCTGCACTCATAGGGGCAGGCTGGCATCTGCCTTGGAAACGGATGTCCATGGAGCCACACAGCACCAGTACCTTCACCTCCTGAATCACTGCTCTGATAATCCTGTTTGCTCAGTCTTAGCGGCTGAAGGGAACCATACCCAAGAAAAACAGCAGGATTATCCTCCAGCACCTACTCCCAGTGAAAGGATTATCATAGCTGGCCATGCCAGATGACATCCTGTAGGTATCATCATGAGCCTGACCGACATGGCAACCCACCGGAGGACCTCTCCCCCTTCTGTATCTGCATGCTCTTTTCCCAAGTATTTGTAGGACAGCAGCTGGAAGCTCCTTGCAGATGGAAGCCAGTCTGTGTGGATACAAGTGTCAGAATTTGCATGTCTCCATCACGCTGATGTGCTCTCCAAATAGCATCATCTTTTGTTTGACTGCCTAACAGGGAGGCGGTGTAATAAGTATGGGCTGTAAACTGCGTGGCTCAGACAATAGGCAGCAGCTTTACAGCACTTTAAACCAAGCTGGTTTTCCTTGTACTTCTGTTTTTCCAGGAAAGGATCTGACCCACTCACCTCACAACATGTAAGGGCTGTGTTGTGCTGCGTTTGCATTCACAATACAATGGTAGCTGATGCAAGGGTTATTTTAAATGCAGAACTAAAATGTCTGATTGCAGTAAGAGAGACCCTTCTCAGAGCTGTTTCCATGGGAAAGCAGGGAAGCCAGAGAAGGTCCTGAGAAATTTTGGCAAGACTCAGTTTATCAATGGATACAGGAACAGGAATGAAACAGGAACGCAGCCTCCCAAAGATAGAGGACTTCTGTTTAACCTCACCTTCCAGACATTAAGTCTGTCCCACTGTGGCCTCTTGGCTTTACTTTGGGATCACCTGGAATGTCAAGATTAGCTCAATTGACATGAGGTTGCCAATGGGATTTGCAGTAGCACCCTGAGTGCAGGTTTTGCCCCTGGTCTTGAAGCCTGAAAAGGAGTCTTTGGAAGAGAGGAAGGATGCTCTGGATAGGAGGAGGTGGCCACCTGGGGGAATAGCTTCAGTGGGGAAACCTGAGGTAAAACAAGTCCCATGTGCCACTGGAGCCAGGGGACAGGACCAGGGCCATTGCACAAATATATGATACTCTGAAGCTATGCTAATGTGCTGCTGTCACCACTGCAGTGGTGTCACACGAGCCTGAGAGCTCTGCTTGTGACAAAGCACCTTTGTGCCAGCACCAGATCAAGTGTCCTGAGCCCCTTAAATGCAGCGTACCTCTCAGTGGTGGTGAGTTCTAGTTCCCCATAGAGCTGCAAGGAAGGCACGATACCCCATAATGGTGCAGAGAGGTGCTGGAACTGCCCCGAGGCATCCATGACATGAGCTAACACCTCTCTCCATCACTCTTCCCAAAAGCACCCTCCCATCCCTCAAGTAGAGGCCTAAGTGAACAAATCACTGCAGTCACAGATGGTTTTTTCTATAATGGAATGTAACATTAAACTAAACACTGGAGCATGGAGACAAACAGAGCAAAAAAAATCAGGGAATAATCCTTAGCTCATAATGATTTTTGCAAAACATTGTTGAAATTAGGCTTTATTGGAACAAAAACGTATTTATCATATCTGTCAACACTGGAAAATTGTGTTTAAATTAAAACTTTATTGTAAACCCTGAAGATGACCCAGAAGTGATACGAGATTTATAAATAGCTTATCATACACTACAGTATAATAAGTACAGTTATTCTCTTGCTGTTGAGTCAAACTTGTTGTTATATATGAGATGGGAATGAGTTTTACCCTTCTGACTATCAAAACAGAGAAGAAAGTTGAAACCACAAGAAGGAGAACAACAACAGCCCATGGGTCAGCCTCCTGTGAAAAGGACCATAGGAGAACAGTGCCCATTGGAAAAAGCCGCCCTAATGCCAAGGTTTGCCTAGATCTGGGCTGAGACCAGGCTGTACCCACCATTGCCCACAGGATTGCAGCCTCCAGCCTGCCTAAAAGCTGTTCTCAAACCCCAAACCAGCCAGGCCCCTGCTTTAACTCTGTTAGGCTGTGGATGGGCAGCTCTTTCCAAAGTCTTCACCCTGTTGTTTTTGGCCGTGGCTCTGACAGGACAGCGGGACTGCAGACGAATTCTTGTGCCAGCTCAGCTTCAAAGCAAGAAATGTCCTGTGGCCCTGATACCGAGTACAAGGAGCTGCAAAGGCTCTTCTGACAAGGCTGAATAGCACATTGTATGAGTTAGGCAGAAGACTAGCTACACAGATGTTGTACCTGCACAGGAACCTGCATAGAACTGAGGATGATGGCTTACCATGCTCCTAGGGCTTCTCAGTGGCTCAGGTCCTGTGCTCAGCTACTGCCTGGGTTTTTAGGAATGCTATCTGTGCCTCCAGCAGCCTGAGCAGTGAGGATGCTCCACCAGAGGGGACCAGTGGCTGCTGGGCAGTGAGGGCTGACATCCCCTCCTCCAGTACCCAACAGCTGGGATTTAGGGAACCTCTTACAAAACCTCCTTTTTTCCAGACTGGAAATACACTCCTTGAATATTTCAGTCTTTGAACCTCAGAGAGAGAAGCCTGCATTCCTTTATCTGGGCTTCATTAATATCCCATAAAACCAGATAAATGTTCTGCTTGTTGGGGCCAAGCAGAGTCAGTGCGCATAGCCCAGATGGCTGCATATGTGGGAGTTGGGGATGATGGTCTGCAATACAGCAACACAAACACAGCCCATTGGGATGCTGGCTGGAGACCGTGCAGCAACCCAGGCCTATATGCAATACTAAGGCCATCACTGAAGCAGCAGGGAGCCAAGGAGGAGACAGTGGATAATGCTGTGTAGCTGCCTGGATTGAAGATGGACATGGGAAGCTGGATGGCAGAGTGAAGCCCCAGCTGGCAGGAAGCTCTGAGCAGCAGCAGCAGCCGGGAGCTGAATGGTGACATGGGGAGATAAGGCTCTTGATGGATGGACCTCAGAAGGTTTGAAGGTTTTTGTTCTGTTTGGATAAGCAGTCAAATATTCACACAGATAAGCTTCAGAAATGCATCTGATCTGAAATCCTTTGTATCTCACAAAGCAGGGATGGAAATAGAACAAGAGAATTCCTCTGAGGCTTCAGTGGCTCCTGGGCTTTCCTTCCACAGCACCAGGCTGTCCAGACCTACCCATGCAAGCAAAGCAACAGTCAGGACAGCTCTAACAGCCAGACCATCCCTGAACCTCAGGCATTCAACCATGCTTAGGTACCAACATTACAGCTTGGAGGAGAGGGGAGATGGTCCTGTGCTTGGTCACTCTGCACTTTGTCATCTTGGTCCTCATAGCTGCAATGGGTGGTTTAAAACACTGTTAAGGAAATGCCCTTACTAACATTTGTGTGTATCTTCACATATCCGTTGGCACAGAGTTTAGATAACATTGCCTGGCACCTCTTCACCATCAGAGTTACATCCACACTGCGCAGCGCCTTGTGTGCAAAGATCTGCTGATGGCAAGACAAAGTATGATCTTGGCAGGCTCCTGCCCTCCTCATGCACCATGCTCAGACATAGCTGAGGGCTGCAGGCAGCACCGGAGAGGGCCAGCAATAACCCTGCAATTTCAAATTGCAGTGCTCCAGTGAAGTGCTCTTGGAGAGTGCATCATTTCCTCAGGAACGAATTCCAGTGTCGTACTTTACTCCAGCGGGTTTCCTTGTACCACAAGTTGTTTAAACAGTTTCTTGTTATGCATTTCCCATTTGGACAAAAACAAACCAGAAAGCACCAAGGCTGGTAGGAAAACGGAAATCCTGCTCCGACCATCCGAGTGGGCAAAGAGCAGCTCCTGGCTCTGAGAGGTCTGGAAGACCCAGTTTCTAGATCTGCAGAAAGTCCTCAGGTGACCCAAACACCTTTCAGGTCCCCCTTTGAACAATACAACCCCTGACATGCAGGGCTTCTGAGCATCCCCTTGGCATGGCAACAGGACCCAGGCCCAAGCCGTGAGGGCAGAGGAGCAGAGAGCTTTCAGCAAGTGAAGGGAATCCACCCCATTGAGGCTCAGCTCCTCACCTCCCCTTCGCCATGTGCCTACGCAGGCTTTCCCACTCACTATTTATATCTTTGTCCTATTGAGTCCCCAACCACCCCTTGTTCTTAACCTCTTCCTTGCCAAGCGGGGTTTGGAGTTGACATGAAAGCTGTTTATGCTCTATAGCTTTGTAATAGTTTCCTCTACACCACCTCCCTTCCTTCCCCAATAAAAATCCCTATGGCATGCTCAGAAAAGCCTGTAAACAAAGGAGGGGTTTGGAGACCCAACCAGGTTTTGGTGAACCCAGTCGGGAAATAATGTCTGTCTTGAAGGATGTTAAAGTCTGAGCTCATAATAGTAGGAAGCTAGTGTCCACCCTAAGTAAGGAATTGCCTACTCGCAGCTACCTAGCGCAAAATACAGATGTCCATGCAGAAGGCTACAAGTCATTGGATGTAGGGGGTTAACCCCATGCGCTTTCCTCCAGTCAGGATGAGGTTGATGGTAGCAAACAGATGTGTTTCATAAGCTCCAAATACTTGAAGTTGTGACAAGTGAGCAGGGAAAGGAGAGCACAAAAAAGGCAGCACTGTTTTGAACTCACCTAGATTGATGAACAGAAGCAGAAGACAATGAAAATCCATTAGCCTGACTGTTCCCCGCAGAGGAAAAACAGGCACACAAAATCCAATTCATTATTCTCTTTCTTATTTAATGCTAAGTAAGTCATTGAACTTTACTACTTGATCTATCCGTTTTCTTCAGGAGTAGGGCTGCAGGAAACCTTTTCCTTCCCAAAAGGGGGTTTCAAGTTTCTCACTGATATGATGTCAGAAATACTTGTAGTGTATGAGTAAAGAAATAACAGCATTTCAAAGGGATCTTGAGCCATGCAGATAATGATAATTTTTCTCTTCTGAAGCACAGAACCAAACAGAGGAGGTCCCTGGGAGCTCGCAGCGCCATTGTTCTTCTTCCAGGCCATTATCTGGAGACAGGCCCTGTGATAGACTCCGATGAGGCCACTGAAGGGTTTATCTGCTCAGAGTGCTAATGGCATGCATTTGACAACATCAGCCGTTTAATATATGAGGTGTCTTGTAATGCAAAGTCAAAGAAATCCATGCCGTGGAACTGCCCAAGCACACCCGGTGCAATTCAAATGTATTTGGTCAAAGCCCAGCCTGCTCTACACCACCACTTTATTGGTTATGGCTACACAGAGACGTTCCACCTTCTTAAAAGGCAGCTTAGCACATTTGGTACACCAATGGCAGCGTTATGTAATGAGAAATGTACTAATGGAAACTATCCAGCACTGAAATCATTCCAGCTTTTTTATCACCACATTCCTTACTCCCACATGAGCGAAGTGTGCAGGAACAAAAGCAGTTAAACATCCTCCACCAGAAGATGTGCATGATGGGCATTACTCACAAGTCACTAGCAGCTCCACGGTGCCCGTCAGTGTTGGGGTCCACACAGGGACTTTGGGCAAACAGAGCTGCTTTTCCTAGGAAATTACTTTCTCACTGCTCATTGCCATATCTCCCTCTTGTAGTCAGGGACAGCTTATTGCCATCATCCAGTACCTGAGTTGCTCTTCCAGCATCCCTGGTCCCAATCTCTGCAAAAAGTTGTGGAGTTTGTCCCATGCTCTTCACTGCTGTCTATCTACACAGCAGATAACCAGACTTAAATCATGCTTTTCTCCTGCTGCCCAAATATTTGCACAAAACTACATTTATTTTCATTTTTCACATGCACTGAGAAGCTTAATGGCTTAGTCATAACCTCTGTAAATATTGTATTCAGAGTGGCCCCTGAGGGAAGGGAAGGTTTGGGTTCTGAGTCCTGCTTTTCCAGTGCATGTCAGAGGGTGCTGGTCTGGGTCTCAGCCTCTGCAGCATCACAGCTGAACATGAGGTTTGTGATCACAGCAATGGGTGCAAATCAGGGCCACAATCAAATCAAATGGTCTCAGCCCCATCACTCCGCATGTTCCTATGCCCCTCATGCCATCACCCGTGTTTGTGCAACCTGTATGGGTCAGCTGAAACAAACCTCTTCTGCAAGGGCTGGTTTTGAGCCAGAGGAGCCCCTCTCCACGTGGTTGCACAGGCAGCAGAGGCAGACAGTGGGACACGCAACAGGGTTTGGAAGGGGAAGGAGGGTGTGAGCACCAGCCCTGGTGCCCAAAAGCACAGGCATACGTTCACCCTGTTGTCAGCTAGCTGGTAACCACCTGGCAGTGAAATAGGGACAAAACGTCTCCTGTGGATGCTCTCAAGGTGGTTCAGAGCACTCTTACAATCTCTGTTGTTACTGGAAATTACTGCAGCAGCAGCTGCCTCTCATCGAATAGTACATAAAAGCACCAAAAAGCCCCATTTGTGAGCAGATTGAATGCTCCCGTGTCAGATTTCAGGCACAGCCTGGGTGTGTTGTGGCTGTCCTAGGCTGGTGATGGGAACCTGCCAGGGTACCAGTGATGCTTCTGTCATCTGAGCAACAGGTCCCCTCCATCTCCCTTCCTTTCTCCCCTTGCCTCTGCTGCTGCACAGCAGTGAGGGCAGCTGCATGCCAGGGATCACATACCACACCAGCTTTGTTCCGTGAGCAAGCTAATTGAGATTTGATTTGACAGCTCCCAAGCGGGTATTCAGGGGAAGAACAGACAAACAAAACACCCCTGCTGAAGGCGGGCTCCACGAGCGGGTGAGTACTAAACAATGGGAGAGCTGTGAGACATCTCCCCATTTACCTGCTCCAGTCCAAGAGGAAGCGCTCCTCCCTCCCCAGCACAATGGTGGGTTGGCAAGCCCCATAGGCTGGCACACACCTTTGTGACCAGGCATACCCTCCAACACCTCTGATGCTTGATGCTGGGGCAGGTGAGAGGGGCATTCCTACATGACAAATAGGAACAAAGGGAGGATGGACACTGTGAGTTGTCCCTGGGGGTCCTGGGGTGGACAGCACTTGTCTACTATGGTGGCTTGCACAGGGTGCCAGCAGCGTTTGTAACTCTCACTTGGATCAATCTGCACAAGGAAGCTTTAACCCTGAATGTTGTTCTCCCTTCTCTGCTAGGAAATCCTGCCCGGGATTGTCTCAATTCCTTCTTCTTCAGTTTTGGCCACAAAGCACTGTTTAAATTTTACCACCTGGCAAATCGTTTGTCATGAGCTATTGTGCTGTCCCTGCCATATTTCCTTGCAGTGACAGGCATTCTGCAGTCCCCACTTGCCCGGCCCTGCACAATGACTTGTTGGTAGGTGAAATATTTATACACCTAGCAGCTGCTGGGATTTTGAGCTCTTCAGTGGCTCTGATTGCCTCTCTGGTGTATACAATTCCATCTGCCATTCAAAGCATTGTGCCAATGAGCTTAAGACTAATGATCAAAATATTTTTGGTGGGAAATAGTCTAAATATCACGGCTTTGAGAGAGACAAAGGTATAGCTCTGCCTTGAGGTGCATCACAGTGGCTAATGGCTGGAGCACCAAACTAGTGGAAAATCCTCATTTAATCTCACGAAGGACAACAGGATTCGGTGCATTATACAGGATCAGAAGGGAAAGGCACATAATTACATCCGAGATGCTCTGCTAACCACAGCAATGGCAGAAGCCTGGGCAAGCTTGTTTTCTCCTTCAGGCTGTGAACCTGGAGGTCAGGACTCACTTCCTACTTCCACACTTCTGTGCAACTGGTGCTAATAACCCCAAGCATCACCCCTGGAAGGAACGGGCACAACAAATCCCAGACGCTGCCCATCATCTGGATAGCATGTCTGGATGCAGACTGCTGCCAGGGCACAGCCAAAAACCTCATGCTGCTGGGTGTTAAGGCCAGGCAAGCAAACACCAGGAGCCGAGCGATGGGAAGACTAAACAGTGTGCGAAGCGAAAGTGCGTACCAAGCTGCCAGTTTTGGTGAACCAGGAAGCTGATCACCAGTTTACATAACAATCCCAAGCACCCTTCCACTTCCAGCCCCATTGCCTGCAGTGTTTGCAGGACGTAGGATGACTCAGGGCAGCAGCACGGTTGGCAACCTGCACCAGCACGCCCGGCACAGCGTGGCGCACCCTGCACCATGCAGCACCCACCCTGCATGCCACGGGCACCTCCTGCTTGGCATCATGAAAGAGGACTCTTAGGGTTAGGTTCAAGGTCCAACAAAGCTCATCATAAGCTGGAGCCCCCTGAGTGGGAGGGGGAGATGCTGAGAGGGATGCTGGTGTCCCTGGATGGCCAGGGAGCTGCACAGATTTACACTGCTTAAGAAGCTGCTCAGGTGTGCTTTAGATTGCTATAAAGAAGAGAGATTTAGGGAGCATGTTTTAACTTCTACTCCCATGGTGGCACAGTCCTGTATGGAAGGTGTCTTACCTCTCACACTTCCTAACCTGTGTTTGCAGTGCAGCTGCCTGCTGCAACCCTATCCAAACCAATTACACTTTACCAGTAAAAGGCAACACCTACAATATGGCCAAAAATGCCCCAGTTTTTGCTGCTTGCAATGACAATAGCGGGTTTACTTGCCAGCATCACCTTTTTTATCCTTTCCCCATCTCGGTCACTTCTTCAAGCAGAGTTTAACAGCCTGAAGTTACTGTGCTGCACAAATAAATCACCCGCTGTTACCACGGCTGCTCCTCACAGATGGGCAGGCCTATAAACACCTCAAATACAAAGCATATCGATTTCTTCTGTGAGATGATCATCGCAAATACTGTTGATCTTATGCTATATGTGATTGTTTCTATAAAGAGAATGACTCCTCACTTCCTCCTGGGGCGTTGGGGAGCTTGGCAGCCTCTGAAAGCAAGTCAGTGGTGCATAGGGTAATGCTCCTCGAGGGGGAGAGTGTCTAGTGCAGGAGATCACATTAGTGCTTTTGACACGATCAAACAGAAAGCCCCAGCTGAACAATGAGGTTTTAGGATGAAAAGTGAAATGTGAAGAAGGTGTGTACGTCTCCGTGAATTTGCTTCATTTCCCTCATTGATGTGATGGTAACAGGACTATTTTTAGGTATAATCCTTCAAACAGAACATGACTTCTCCTTTCTGATTAGTACAAAGCTGGTTGCTAGTCAAAGGATAATTATTTCCCAACACATCACCTAACACACACCAGCAAACAA
Source organism: Forpus xanthops (assembly GCA_032466535.1). Taxonomy (NCBI): domain Eukaryota; kingdom Metazoa; phylum Chordata; class Aves; order Psittaciformes; family Psittacidae; genus Forpus; species Forpus xanthops. The sequence continues at coordinate 17,862 of JASSUY010035565.1, forward strand.
AACACTCATTATTTGAGCTATCCAACATTAACTGTAGTTTAGCAGTTAACATTTTCTTGACAGCTTGGAATAGGGCTAATTGCTCCAGCTTCATTAGCAGAGGTCATTTACTGCTGGTAACAATACTTTCCTGGAGATAGCCTCTCCTATAAGATTAGATTAGCAGGTCAAATTCTGCTCCCAGTGGCAATGATGCCTGGCCGCATTTGGCCTCAACAAAGTCTGCTCTTTCAGTTCATAGCTGCACGGTTTCCAGCCCTGCAGCTGATATATTACATAAAGGAAGTAAGTGCACTCCACCGGACAGGCAATTACAATGAATTAGGAAAGTGCGCAGCACAAGGAAGGCTTGCAAAATAGCCACTTAAAAGTTATTAATAAAACCTCGACTTTCAGATAGGGTTTATGGAAAAGAAGCTGATAAAGAAGCGGTCCTTATACATGAAAACACGTGCATACCCAAAAGGGAAAGCAGTGTTTGCAGAAGAACTGGACCATGCTGTATTGGAAACACCCGGCTGATGCTGTCAAATGCCGTGTGCACACACAGCTCACATCACAGTTTTAAGCCGTTACGTTCTGCACCTAGTTTCATTCTTTCATCAGTTGACACTGAGGGTGGCAGTCCCAAAGTGCAGTGCATGTGCAGGGGTGCATTTGTGCAGCTCTCACCGCCACTGGGGAGGACTTCCATAGCCCACTGTGTGCCTGAAACATCCTTAGCATCCCTGAACACATGGAAAACTGACGCCAGGCTTTCCACCTGATATATTCCCGTTTAAGCACGTGGAGAGATGCAGCCTGCTTTTCAGAAGTGCTGAGTAAACACTGCTTGGAGTGCAGCCGGCGCCTTTGAGGATCGGGCATCTCACATGTGACAGTCTCAGGCACCTTAGCCAAAGAATTCCCATCCTGGCAGATGCAGGATGTTATAACCAAGTGGATTTCTGTTTTACCTGCATCTCCCTTTCCTGCAGGCCAGGGGCTCTTTGCTGTTACTTTCCTGGCCACGTACGTGCGCGACCGCATGCCTACTACCTATACTTTCTGACTTGCAGCTCCGATTGCTAATCCATGTCTGGTTTTCGTCAGGGAAAAAAAATCCATCCTGAGCGTTTGACTCACTGCCTCCAGAGTGCTTCAGCCGCTTCATAGGACTTCTCAGAGTATCCTTCTCCGTGAAGAACAGCCTGTTTTGAGCAGGATCCATGGCCCAATCCTCGCCAGCAGCCTTCCTCACACACGTGTGTGCCACATGTCCTGCTCTGCCCGCACTGTTCATGTGCCACTGTCTTTCATACACCATGCAAGACAGACAGACATCCGCCATCCACGCTGCCATGTGACAGCCTCCAGACTCTTCAGCACCTCCCCAACTGGCCAAAACTGAATGGCAAATACCCGACCGCTTTGCTCACACAGATGGTCCTGCTGAAGCCAATGGGCAAACCTCACCCTACCTTTCACTTTCTCATGGCCATTACACTCATCCAGGACAAGCATAACCCTGCATAGAGAAACTGAGCAAGTTCCGACCACACATTTCCCACCTAATTCGGACCCTCTTGACTTTTATCACTTTTTAAAGCCTAAGGTCACAAGCACTCAGATGATGGTCTAGTGTGAAGTGCCCGTCCGTGGCAGGGGGTTTGGAACCAGATGGTCTTTAAGGTCTCTGCAAAAACAACCAGTTCTATGGTTCTATGAACTGATATATGAGATGCAGAACCGAGTCTGTTAGACTGTCCCCCCCATGCAGCAAGCACTCTGCTTCCCCAGGATCCAGCACCCTGCTGAGGACGAGGGTTCAGCAGCCACTTCAGTTCCAGCCGGGTGCTGGGGCTGGATCCTGCCCTTCTCTATCCACAGGCAGGGACCTAGTCCTACCCTGGTTTGCTGTGATCCCCAGCATGCAGGAGGAAGGCAGCACTGCCTCCCCATCCCATCCCACCCTGACATGCACAGCCAACATCTCACTGCAGTCTCTGGCATCAGATGCTGCCATTCCAGGCACCCTTTTGGTCCTGCTGCTTTTGCTAGAATCACAGGCAAAAAGAGATTTTTAGATCTCTTTAGACCTTTACACCCCAAACATTTGGTGGCAGAGTCTATTTCACTCAGCATCTGCATGATCTGACATCACCCCAGCATTTTAAAGAGCCCATTTCACCATTACCAAGGGCAGACACTATTAACTGCAGCTCACATCAAACCCCAATAACATCAATGGAAAAGAATTATTTACTTCCCCGGTTCCTTTATTTTGCTCTTGCATAAAAAGTGTAACTTAGCTTTTTTTTTTTTTTTTGGCCACCAAAATGAATCATTTGAAACTGCAAAGCACAAATTCCTTAATTTTTAAAACAAAGGAATGAACAGATGGTTTCCAAAACAAACTGCTGGCCACCAACCTGAAGAACTCGCTTTGGGAAGTGCTCTTCTTCAGAGCTGATTTCTAATTTAACTACACTTTGGAGTTTAATAAAGCTAAAAATGGCTTCACTTTCATTCTGCACTGCCTTTTTGTTGCTCTATCAGCCATATATTCAGTGCAGTAATGAAAAACTTTATGAAATCACAAGGATAGAGAGTACCTTCATAAAGCAATACAATCTTTCAGACCAGAGATGCAAATCTGCATCCTTTCTATTCACAGCAGTTCCTTACTCAGATCAATCCTCAGTGTAACACTCAGTTATCATAATCTGACCTCCAAGGAATATGTGGCTGTTGTCAGCACATGGAAGCCACACTGCACATAACCATCAGCTTTATGATCTACCGCCTCGGCAGCTTTATTTCACCCAGTGACACAGAAGAGGTTTCAGTGGTATTTAAGTCTGTCCCAGAGTCCGATCCTGCTCCAGTTATTCCCCAGCCATTCCCTCAGAGGTTTAACTCCTTCTTTACAGTAAGAGGGAACCGAAGTCCAGACTCCTGCGACCGGCTCCCTGGCTGCCATCTCCCCTTTAAATGAGCCTCCTCCAGCTGCTTTTCGGGCAGAGATCTCCCCCAGCTTCCACGCTCAGCACCGGGACCCGCCGGGCACACAGCACCCACCTCACTCAGGCAGGATCAAGCCCACTGTTGGCACGAGGTGGACTTACTTGTGGGGTGGCGTGTACCGCTTACGGAGGTTTCTTTCTACTTGAGACCATTTTTAGCTTTCAAATTACACATCCTCTGTAATCTTAAATATTCTGGTCTCCTGACTCCCAGCCGCGTACTCCTAACAGGGGAAAAAGAACAGAAAAGAATATACTCCAGAAAGGAATAGTCACAGAAAATGAGAGCATTCATTATCAGAGTGGAAACACCTTGCCTTTAGCCATTGTAAGGGAAGTCAGCAGACCTCGCTGCAACAGGAACACAACCTTATTGGGTTTTGAACACAGTTTTTACTACCCTGTGTCAGGAAAAGCCATTAGATAGAGTTGCATTGGTAATCAGAGCCATCTTTGGAGAAAAACAAATGCTGTTCTTCCCATTATAGGTAGGTATTGTTTCAAAACCTATAGAGACACGCTTGCTTGTGCTGCAATGGTATTTATTGCACATAGATCAATTACTTACACAGTAGTAAATTGCACCAGAGTATAAATACGTTATAAAACACACACAGAGAGGAAAATGGAAATGACACACAAGTGCTAAAATAACAGCAGATTCACGTGGGCATTTGGGAATCAAAATAATAAAGTCTCTTAACAGATTTTAATTTATAATAGGGATATATTTACAGTACCTTCATCAAATAATATAAGGAACACCACTCTCTCAGTAAAACTACAACAGATCAGACACAACCGGGAATCAGGGACAGGGGTGGTGTTATTCAAACCTTCATTTCATCTTTAAGTCACGTGTGTGTACATGTGTGCAAGTAACACCTCCAAATAACTTTACAACTCTTAACACTGTGCAAAACATGGCTTTGCTGCCATTTGTTAGGAAGTGTGCAGTAAGTTGTTGCCAGGATTTGCCCCCTGCTCCCCTGTTCATCTGTAATCACAACGAACAAGCTGCAGAAGGCTCCCCCCCCCCTTCATAAAATACTCTTAGTGGTATGTAAATATGCTGTTTAATATAAACATGGTCCGTTTATTCCCCTGTACAATATGCACAGTTTGAGGTAGAACTTTCTCAGCCTGACTGCTATTGTCTGGCCGAAGGAGATAAGCACAGTAACCCACTGCTCGCTGATGCACGCGGGAAAGCATGAGAGTGTGGGCTGGGCTTTTAACCCCCCTGTCAGAGTATACCTGTGCTCCTCGCTACTCACTATTTCCTTCCATCTGTGGAAGCTACCCCCGGCTTAAAACGCATCTTGCCCACGGCTCCGTACTCTCTGCCTGGGCACCTGCAGCACGGACCCTGCGGCCCCCAAACCCCCCAGGAAATGACCCCTGCGGTATGCAATATCCCTGGGCAATGCAGGGGGTGAAGGGGACCCCGGCTGTACCCCAACCCAGCATCCCCTCGCTCAGGTTCAACCCCCAGCACGGTCCTGGGACAAGTCGCCCGAGCAAAGGGCGCTGCTGCCACAGCCGCTTCTGAAAGTGCGTCTCCTATGTAGAAGCTGTCTGTCTTTGGGGCTGTTTACTGTCCTCCGGTCAGTGGGTTTGCTGTTTGCTGCAGTTTGGATGAGGTACGCGGTGCATCAGTACACCTGCTTTTATTCCTAAGTAAACCCCCGCTCTCTCCCTGCTCAGACGGGGATCAGCTTTGCTTGGCATTAGCCTTACCACCAGCCAGCTGCGGGGGATTTCTCTGCTCCCGTCTGCCTCCCTGCCTGCTATTCCCTCTGCCCCGGCTCCGGCGCGGCCCCCCACGCTCCCCCCCTATACCTTGGACTCCGAATCGGATGTTTTGCTATGCCTCTCCTCCAGGCTGGACTCGCTGCCGCCCCTTGTGCCTCCGTTGCAGTCGGACCAGGTCCCTGCCAGGCTGCGCTCGGGAGAGCCCACGGTGCTGATGAAGCCCCCGGGCAGCGGGGCCAGCTCCCCACCGCTGGCGTGCAGCCGCCGGTCGGCTTTCCGGGGGCAGCAGAGCAGCCTCTTGAAGGCCTTACGGAAGTCGGGGCTCCTGCAGTAGATGATGGGGTTGAAAGCAGAGTTGGCGTAGCCCAACCAGTTGAAGAAAACGAAGAGCCAGTCCGGCACCAGGTCTCTGTTGAAGACGTTGACGATGTTCACCAGAAAGAAAGGGAGCCAGCAAAGGGTGAACACTCCCATGATGATGCCCAAAGTCTTGAGGGCTTTCTGCTCCTTCATGGCCATGATGCGGGAGGTCTTTCGCTTGCTGGCTCGGCCGTTGCCGAGGATGGGCTGGTGGTGAGGAGGTGGGGGGGGCTGTGGCTGCTCCTGGCTGCCATAGAACCGGCCCTCACACCTATCGATCTTCCTAATCTGCTCCTTGGCCTCTCTGTACACCCGGAGGTACACAAAGATCATGATGAGAAGAGGGATGTAGAAAGAAATGATGGACGAGGCGATGGCATAAGCCCTGTTGGTGACGAAGTCGCAGCAGCCTGGGTCCTGGTAGCACTCCAGTGCCTGGGGGTCCTCATCCCGCCACCAGTGCATCATGATGGGCAAGAAGGAGACCAGGGCGGAGATGGCCCAGACGGTGCAGATGATGCCCTTGGCCCGAGCCTTGGTCATAAGGCTCTGGTAGCGGAAAGGCGAGGTGATGGCCAGGTAGCGGTCGATGGCGATGACGCACAAGGTCTCGATGCTGGCTGTCACGCAGAGCACATCCAGCGAGGTCCAGCACTCGCAGAGGAAAGATCCCCAGAGCCACGTGCCCCTCACCACCAGTGTGGCCCCAAAGGGCACCACCAGCAGCCCCATCACCAGGTCGGCGCAGGCCAGCGAGGTGATGAAGAGGTTGGTGAGGGTCTGCAGCCGCTGCGTCCTCCCGATGGCCGCGATCACCAGCACATTCCCGGCCACGATGAGCAGCACCACCAGGGCCATCAGCAGGCTCATCCCCACCTCCCATTGCTGCGACAGCAGCTCGGCGGTGGGCAGCTGCCTACTCCCGGGCGGCACCACCGACCTGTTCTGGGGGCCGCAGTCTGGCGGCAGCCCCTCATCGCCCATGGCTCTGCGGGGCCGCGCCGCGGGCAGGAAAGCGGCCCCGCAACTGGTGCCGGTGCCGGCAGTACCGGTACCTCCGCTGCCGCCGCCCCGGGCTGCCGCATGGCCCCGCGCCACGCCCCTTGCTACGTCACCTCCCCCAGCCAATCAGCGCCGAGGGGCGGAGCCAGGGGCCCCTCCCCTCCTGCTTTTGCCGCGCTAGCCCCTGTGCCCGCTCCCTGTGTCTTTAACCGTATCCCTATCAGCATCCCTATCCCTGCTATGGCAGCGCCCTGCCTGCACCCCACCACACAGGGACAGCCACCCCCCGGACCACTCGTCCTGCCGAAGCTGGTGACGGGTTTGGAGCACCTGCGATGAAGAACGGGGGAGGGAACGGGGGATGCTCAGTTTGGAGGAGGCTCAGAGGGGACCTGACTGCTCTCTGCAGCTCCCTGAAAGGAGGCTGTAGTGAGGTGAGGTCTGCCTCCCAAGTGACAAGTGACAAGACAACAGGAAACGGCCTCAAGCTGTGCCGAGGAGGTTTAGGTTGGATGTTAGGAACAATTTCATCACAGAGAGGGTGCTCAGGCATTGGAACAGGCTGCTCAGGACAGTGGTGGAATCACCATCCCTGGAAGTGTTCGCAAAACGTGTAGATGACGCCCTTAGTGACACGGGTTAGAGGTGGCCTTGGCAGTCCTGGGGTAGAGGTTGGACTTGATGATCTTAAAGGTCTTTTCCAACCTAGATGATTTGATGATTCTATGACTTCTTAAAATGTAGCCAGCAGCTTTTACCCAGTCTGGTCAAACCATACTAAATCTAAGGACTGCTCTGAGTGTTAGTACAGTTAGTTGGTAATGAGCAATAAAGTACATTAAGCATCCCAGTGCTGTAATTCCCAGATAACAGGCTCTGAACAAATCCCTGCCCGCCTCCTATCTACTGCAGTGAAACCTGCTGCTAGGAACTAGTTGGGCTGGATTTTCATTTACTTGCTCAGCCCTCTATTTGTCTTCAGAGCTGGAAGATTACCCTTGGGTGCATTTAACTGTGTTTTACTCCTCTTCTAAACCTCTTGGAATAATGTGAAGCAGCTGCGATGTCCCCTCTCTCCTTTTCCCTAATCATCAGCATGTCTTACAGCAGCACCAAACATTCCCCAGAGCAGTCTGGGAGCAACTGGAAGAAACAGTTATTTCCCCATTATTCCCCCCCCCCCCCATATGTTTACTCTGCTGAGGCTGCTCCACTGTTCCAGCTGGGCCATAAAAACCCCTTCCAGGCTTAGACTTGATTTACAAGGTCACAACCTGGGAGCAGATTATTTATTTATTTACACGCTGTTTGTTTAACCCTGGCTATAAAGGCCCCACACCAGGGTGGACCTGCTGCTTGGCAAAGCATTCCCTTGTGTTCCCATGGACTCTGCTTTGCCACTTGTCATCTCCTGGGCTAAAGTGTGACCCTCTTTGGTGGGAAGGGCAGGAGGCATCTTCAAGAATAGAGGGAGACCTTATGATGAATGAGAAGCAAAAGGATTGTGGCTGGGAATATTTGGCCAGGACAGGTAGCTGTAATCCCGATGTAAAAAACTAATAGTTTGGAACCAGGTTAGGACAACGGAGCTGTGGGATAGAAACAACCTTAGTTGTAGTACGAGTAGGTACAAGCTTGCGGTGCACCACCACAGCTGAGAAGCCTGGATGAATGCTGTGTATGTGCATCATCAGCCTGTCAAAATCTGATAAAGTCTTCCCAAGGTGGCACTGACAGTGAGAAGCACTGTTGGGAGTACCATGTGGCTGCTTTGCTGAAGCTTCATCCCCCTGTCATCTGTTCAGATCCATTATTGCTATAGTATTGTTATACAGTTAATAAATATCATCATCTAAAATACCAATTCTTTGCCTATCAAGCTGTCCTGTCAGATCTCCAGCTGGAGATCCTCATACCACCATAGGAGAAGATAAGCTTAAAGGTTGGAGTAATAAAGGAAATTGCCAGCAAGTATGCAATAAACCAGAAGACACATAATCATGTGTTGCTTCCATGTATCTTTGCTGGTTCAACAAGCGTCAATCTGGAATGCCAGATTGGAGCTGGAGCCAGGATGTCTTTGGGAAACGATGCATCTTCAAAGGAAAAAGTAAGCAATTTTATGTTTTCTGTACAGAATATCCCTCTGGCTCTTGCAGCACAGAGCAGCCAAATAATCACTGTAACTTAACCCCTTCCTCAGTGTTACCTTGTGCAAATCTCCTTTAACTCAGTATTTCCTTGTTGTTGTCATTTTCATTTCAGACAGCTCCTTATCATGATCTGAATATAGCTCTTTGCTTGCATATTATTTATAGATGTCAGTTGAAGAGAAGAAATTCCAGAACTAAAGCAGTTTGTTTCCACTTGCTCTCCAGATCACAGTTTTTAATGAGCTTATTTTTCCTTTGGAAGTCATTTAAAAGAAAAAACCCAAAACCTCTCACTCAGTTGTTATTAGGACAGATCAGTCTTCTGCTGCATAGGGGATAATGGATAGATCTGATGAAACTCAAAATGTATTGCATTTGAGGAACCCCGTTGCCATGAGCTGTGAAGCTTCAACATTTCAGGAACTGAAGTGAGTTATCTGGGTATATTTTTAAACCCCGTCCTTTGAGATGCTTTGCACGGCTTCCTGCTTGCCTCAACATGCAAAACAGATTGCAGGATGAGAGTCCTATCCCATGGGTATGCATCTTCACATAGCGCTGCCCTGAGGAAAGTCAGCAGCACCAGGAGTGGAGCAGGGGACTGGGAATGGTGCAGGGCACTGGGGGATGCTCCGAGCTCCCTATACCATGTCTTGACAGTCTGTGAGGTTGGTTGAAAAGGGAGGATGCTGACAGAGTGGTGATGAGCTTTTAGAGAAGGATGGTGGGGCTAGCAGACAAGGAGGGGAAAGGCAATTTTAACTAGATGAAAACATTACCTCTTAATGCAGTTGGGGGAAGAAAAAATGTCAGGGAGGGAGATGAATAATTTACATGAATACAAAGAGATTTAATGAGTGGTAATGTGATGAAAGAGAAAATTTGATATGAATATCTGAAAGAGCTTTTAGGATGTCAAATCCATTACTTTGCCAGGAGTAACAGTGGATGTTTCACCACTCAGGCCTTTAGAGTTAGGTTTGACAAAACTCTAATTCGCAACTTTGGATCAGACTGCACCACGTCTAAGACCTGGACATTTCCAGCTCTTACTTTTAGCTGTGGCATGTTTTTTTACCGTATCTCAACAACTTGGGTCTTGGCACATAACCTTCCGTTTTCCCCACACAAAGGAAAACAAATTCTGCCATCTTTGCTACTGGAATTAAGGAAGCTTCACTGGAGAAATGCAGTGCAGGAACAGTTTCTCTGTGGCAGTGAGGCTGGTGTGGGCAAAGCAGACATCTCCAATGGGCCAGATGCAGGGGGTGGCCGTGATGTCACTTATGATCCAGAAGGATCTTGTCTGCCTCGTCCAGCCTTGTCTGGTCATGCTCTCATTGCAATCAAATTTGGTCACTGCCATTATTAACATAATATCCTCTCAAAATATTAACTGTTTGTTCTCTTAAGGCATTAGTCAAAGCCCACTGAAGTGCCTGGAAGGCTTCCCGTTGACTTCATGCTATTCTCATTATTTCTCTGGAGAAAAAGGGCTATGTAAAAGAACATAAAAAATGTATTTGCTCTCCCTTTTTCTTCCTGCTGGCCTCCAAAACTCCACTACATACATAGCGTAACTTAGCATACATAAACATAGCATACATTTGAGAAACTATTTTGTGCTTGTTACCTGGACAATCTGACTAAAACCTGACCTGAAGCAAAGCAGACAAGAGACAATCCTGCAAAGTCCTTGTGTGAAGTGGTCAGGCTCCATCTTCTCCATGCGATCCTAGGAAGAAATTGTAACTTGGCTCTATTCACATTGGATATTTGTTATTAGGGAAATAGAGACATGATGGAACTTTGCCACAAGATCCATGTCTCTTGTTTTTAAAATAAACATCTTGGCTTTGACTTGACGTTTATTTTCCATAAATGCCTCAGCTTCAGTTTGGCATTTCTGCAACAGCGGGAGGCTGTAATCCTGTGACAACATGCAATTCCATTGACATTATCTCTCTATTACATGTGACAGTGCACCAAATGCTCGTGTAGTTGCCTTTAGTTAAACAATGCTACAAAAACAGAAATCAAAAGTATTAATAACAGAAGTGACCATAATTTCCAGCCCTATATTGTGCTTGTGACACCATAATTACACAAGGTACACTATATAGTAGTGTGTGCTACAGTAAGGAAGCACGCTCTGTATTTGATTTAGGGGGTCCAAAGTAGTGAATGCCTATTAATTCCTGTGGACTTGAGGGCTGTGGTTGATACATTGGTTAGCATGTACAGGACCAAGCCTATCAGCAGTTTGGAAAGCTCCAAACCAATCTGATCATATGCAAGTAAGACCTGATCCTCTGGAAGACCCTGCAGACCCAGCCCTTGCTTACTGACTTACTGGCTTACTTAATGGCTTACAACAATTACATGCTGGTAAAAGTGTCTCCTGATGGAAAAAATGCTGTAAAAAGGGGCTGGGTTACTGTGGCAGGGTCTTCCAGAGCATCAGGACTTCAGGTGATAAAAGAGATGCAATGACTATCTGTCCTTCTCCCTCTCTCTCACACACCAAGTAAAAAGATGCTGTGGAGCAAAGGTTTCTTGTCCCCTGAAATCTGTGTTGTGTTGTTGCTAAGAAGTCAAAATTCAAGAAAAGGCTGAGTTTGACAGGGGGTTCCACTCCATTCAGTCCTCCCAGACTGGAGCGAGGACTCCCTTATCCTCATGCTCTTTAGAAGTGCCCAGATTTTAAAGATCCTCTAATTTCCACCGTAGGATGAGGTCAGGTCTCTTTTTTCCCTGTATTTCATGAGAATTGTGGTAGTTTTTATAATCCCACTCACAATTTTAAAGTTTATGGCCCTGGTCTGTTGTCTCATTAGGGGAGTGAAGGAAGAGGCTGTTGTGACTCTGGAAATACCACTGTAAGAAACTGGGCTTCATCTTGTATATTCAGGAGACGTTTGAACTGCAGGCAAACCTTCTGGCTCATGCTGGCTATATTTATTTGTTAGAAGCCTAATACACAAGGGGCTGCATCAGTTGATTCTGATTGTTTGTCTGTCTAGCTGATAGCTTTCAACATTCCATGCCGAGCTTCTCAGAGAGGTCTGCAGTTCAACTTTGAAGTATCTCACCCAGAAGAAGTTCTTCTTTTCTCTTTTTCAGTAACACTTTGCCATCCACATGATCCAGACCTGCTATTACTGTCTCATTCTCTGAATGATGTCCCAGTTCATAGAGTGCTTTAACTATTGTGTTATCATTCATCCATATCAGAATAGTGAGTCCTTCTTGGGCAAAAGTGATGCTGAAACTTTATGAAGAACAACCCAATTTTGGTGTTAGTGGAGGCAGCGCATTCTTTTTGGCATTGATATCACGTTTGTGAAGTTAGTACATGTAATTATTTGACAGAAGAGTTTTATTTACAATCTGCGCTAATATTAATCTGAAGCTATAATAATGCACTCATGAATCCAGATTACGACCAAGCCTTTAATTACACAGTTTGCCAAGCCTCACTTGCACTGTCTGAATCTCCTTATAGCCTCTTGGCATCCAAACTCCTCAGCAGAGACATTGTGAAAGAAGCCTGACTAAGGCTGCCTCCTTTTTAAGCATCAGCAATACCTTTGAGAGGGGTGGGGAAATGTTTTACAGCAGTCCAGAAAACACTGTGGTGTCCAGAGCCTTTGTTTATACAGGGACACTGTGGTTGGATGCCAGAGCAGAGCAGTGATGACTAGGAATCCCCTGAGATTTTACTCTCATCTATTCCTGCTTCAACGCATACTGGCTGGAAGAAATTGCTCTATTTCTTTATCCCAAACCTTACCCATGGGTAGGATGAAAGTCGCAGGCTTTGGAAAATACCATCTCATATTTTCATTGGAACAAGAAGCTAATCCTTTCAAAGCACCTCTTGAGGTGCGGATGCAAGGTGCAGTGAAAAGACACAGTGGCAGTGTTTTTGTGTCAAGAAACACTGGCTAGTGAAGTAAGTCAAGAAACCATTTCTTTCCCCTTCTCACCATGGAGGACTATAGCATGTAGGCTAGCGGCTGGAACACGCAGAAAGACTAATTCAGACAGCTTGGGGTGGAACCAGCATTTTCATATGTAAGGGAAATATGTATATATGTTGTGGATGGCAAAGGATTGACTTGAGCATCATGGCCGGGTCTCCAACCCTGACTGGCTGTGATGGTGTGTACGTGGCTAAGACTGATTTGGATGTTTGGGCAGCCCAGTGTTTTTGGCTGAGTATCTCCAGATGTAGAACTGAAGATTTTATAGGGAAATGGCTTAGGACTTCCACTGGGAGAAAATGTATCCTGGATTTGTTTAAGCAAGAAATGTCAGCTGCAGTTGATGCTAACTTAGGGAAGTACCCTGGGAAAGAGCTCTGAATAGCTGAGTCTATAGCCCAGTGTGAAAAAGCTGAGTGGTTATTCCTTTTTGGTGGCATTAAGGGTGACTTTTGGAGCATTAGGAGGATGCTGAGCTGCAAATTGAATTTTGCAGACCTGTCTGTCAGGCAGCTTGTAATGTTCAGTGACAGGCTTTATCTGGGTAATGGTCCTCCTCCTCTTTTAAGCCAACTTTGATTCCCTAAGAGGAAAAACAAGTCTTAGACTTCACAAGCAGTAATCGCTGCCTATTAGCATCTATCTGTAGCCCTGTGTATCCTCTCAGTTATTTGTCAAATACACAACACTACCGTGCCATGCCACATACTCAGGTAGACACTATCTTTACTATGGGTAGGACAGAGCAAAGCTACTTTGAAGACATGACGGACGTAACCCTCCAAAACGTGTGGGGATCCCGACAGGTTTTATTTGGTGCAAATAATCATAGGGTAAGCTAAAAGAAGGAAAAAATAGAAGGTTGCATCAGTGTTGGATGGAAGGCTTGCAGAGCCATATGAGTTTGCTCTTGCTTAACATGAGAAAACCTAAACCTGAGTCAACTTAAAAACAATCTCACCATGGAAATCTGTTGCAACAATATTGGTCTAATTCTGTTGTGGTTTTAACTAACCTATTGCTTTGGACCTTTCTGATAAATGTCTTTGACGTTTGGTTCTGGAAACTGCTGAAAAAGTTTAAACATCCTTGAGACCAACTTTAGTTATAGTCAATATGTGTCATTGAGTGAAAACTGCTGTGCTTCAGTTGCCACAGCATAAATGGTTGACTTGAACCTGGCTCAGATCTGGGTAATCAGCAGTTAATGGGCTGCTCTGGCTGACTTACAGACCACTGGAGTCCTCTGGCAAGTGGGAAAGGAGAAGTGATGGAATCCTGATGTACCTACTTGCTCTAAACTATTCTATTCACTGTGTTCAAGCCAATACTTAAAGTAACACACCTGCTTCTGCTAACCTCACTGCCTACAAGACACATTTGCTGGTGATTTCTTGGTGGCCTGGATACTACTGGTTTGGATTAGGCTGTATGTGACCTCTGCATGTTTTGCTTTTCCATAGATGTGGACCAGGGCATGCACTTTTTTCCTATCATGAAATGTGACAAATTGCTTCACTGTTCACTAGTTTGCTTATCAATTTGTAATAGCAAATTAAATTATGATATTCTGGCTCTGCAGGTAACAGCACATTTCTGATGGCAAACCCTCTGTTTAGGTACCACTCATTGGGAAGTATCTCCTCAGTCTGCATTTAGCATCAGCCACCTGGCATGATAGGTGAAGTGCTCAGCATTCCCCAGCTTCCTGGAGGTAAAGTGGATGAGCATGTGCTCTGTACTGAAAATTCAGACAGAACTTAAAACTATGCAAGTACAGACATAAAGCTATGAACTATAAAGGTGTATAACTATAGAGCTATATCTTTCAATAGAATGATTGTGGTCTTACTGCACAGCTATGACTAGAAATAAAACTAAAGTGACCCTGGGTATGGCTTTGGTCTCATTGTCTTTCTTCTCATTATAACGTGTCCCAAATTTTTTGAGCTAAATTGCTCTCCTGCACTTAAATCCCTGTTTTGTGTCGGCACTGAAGTCTGGCAATAACCTTGTCTGACTAAAGTCTTTGCTCAGAAGTTTGTATATGAGTATCTCTCTCTGTTATGGACTCCAGAAACTTCCCAACAAGCAACAGGCCATGACCCAAATGTCAGTCCAGTGTTGACAGCTCCAGTCCATCCCTACGCCACTCCTGACAAGCCATGCTGGTGGTGCCAAATAGCTGAAGGACATGGAGTTCCTTCATGGACAATGAAGCCACACCACTGCAGTGTTGTGAAGTAACAAGGTTAATAATCTTAAGGTCATAAAACTGAAGAAATGTCAGAAGGGAGGCTCTGATGCATCCTGGTAGTGCTAGATCAGGTTCATGGGGATTTGGGGAAGACTGGAGGGTACTTAGCCCCCAGCAGGATTAGGGCATCAGTGAGCATCCCCCTTGAAAATGACAAAGCTTTCTTGTCAGACTCCTCAAGCTGTAATTTAAATGATTTTATAAAAGAGGAGGGAAACCACATGCAGCATTTGTGTTGGTAAACTTTTCAACATGATGCCTTTCCATGGTGGTGTCCCAAACAGTGCGTATGGTACTCTTGAAATTACATTGCCTTTGACCACATATTACAGTATTTGCCACCTTAACCATTCTACCCACTTTTATGCTTTGAAAAAAATCGACCAAGTTCTGAAAATCATATCTTTTTGATTAAAAAAAGGAGCAGAGAGAGGGATACACAGTGTGGGTAAATCACCAAAGTTGTAGTGACTTCACTGGAGCTTCACTGGAGGCATTTGACACCGCTCTGCCAGTCCTATACCTCCCTAATTTTGTTCAGCAACAGATGAAACAAAGTCATTCTTGAGTCCCATCTCAATTTTTGTTGGAAGAGCCTAACTGAATTCAGCCCAACTAGACCTTCCTTGTCCCCCTCCTCTTCAATCAGCAAGACATTTCATAGCACACACCTATCTCACTGTGCTTTTAAGATAAATTCATTTATGACCAAGTGACATAAATGTCAGCCACAAGAAATTCCTGCTATACCTTTGGACAGAAAGAGAGATTAACCTTTTTTTTTTTTATGAAGTTTTCTCTAGCTATTATACTTAATGCATATAAATCCCTCATATCTGAGTAGCAAAAATGTACACATTTGTAATGCACTAGCAACAATGCCGTAATTGCATCTAACAAAACTCCCTCTGCCCTTACCGGGCTTTTGTGAAGCTGAATAGCTGTGAACCACTTTGCAGTCCTCATCTGAAAGGTCTCCTATAGACAGAATAATATTACCATTGTAAATAGCAGCGTTGTTATTGAGACACCTCTGTGTTCAAGCTGTTCTTGACAGTAACCACAGGCTACCCACTACAGCCTTGAAACGTGAAACTGCTATGCTTGTTGTTAGCTTGGCTATTCTCACTCAGAAAACACTTTTTTCTTATGATTTATTTATCCCTCTATTCTGTGGGCTATCCAGGAATGAGATTAGGGGTTTCTTTACACATTAATTATTCATAATGATTCAAGGAGTTTGTTTATGCAAGCGTACTTCAGGCCGCAGGCTATGAACTCTTTGCCCTCCTAATTGCTTTGCCTATTTGCTGTTCATCATGTGTTGTGTAGAGAACTCAGGGATCATTGCAAATCATACCATGTGTCATTTTGCTCTCTGGAGAGTCTCAAACGCAGGAAGGGCATCTCTGGAAGGCACAGGAGGGCTTCTGACATGAGCATTATTTCCTTTTGCTGTTTACCAGGTCTCTGCAGCTCTCATTCAACTGTTTCTGAAACCGCAGATTCACTCTCTCATACTTTTTAGACACTAGGTTGAGCAGCTGGCATCACTCTCAACTTTTTACTTCAGTTGCTGCTAACAGTTGTACTACAGTGGAGGTCAGTGGTTTGAACAAGAGAGAATACGGCATATGGTAACACACGCCCTCCTGCAGATTTAAACCAGGCTAGTTAGGTCAAAGTTTGGAGAAGAATCAAAGAGAATCATGCGTGAAATGGCTTTCCCAGTGACACCCAAAAGGACTGTTGCAAGGCTGGACTGCAACTCACAACTTCAGCACCTCCATTGGTGCTCAGTCTGTGGGATTACTGTGTACTGATACCATCAAATTTTCCTGTTCTTTCTGTAGCATGTGGAGACATTCTTGTGGGAGTAGGACTAAGGGGGTATGGCCCTTGTTTCTCTCTCAGTGAAAAGGTGTGCTAATCCTGACATGCTGCAAGGTCTTTGGGGAGTGGTAACTGCTCTTACCCAAGCATCAGAAGCTGGAGTTACATGCAGCACGTAATCCTTCCACTCTATTGAAAATAGAATAGCAAATCAATGCCTGGCATTAGTCTACTGGCAAGGCTAGTGTCCAGATTTGTGTGCCAGCTTTTAGAAATATGTGAGCCTAGTGGCATGATCCCAAAAGCAAACAGTGAGAACAACCAGAGTTCTTGACACGATGGCTGGAGTGGAAAAATTGAAGGATCTGGGGTTGCTTACTCCAGCGACCTCACTAAGGGAACACAATGACAGAGTAAAATGTTCATGTAAAGAGAATAAACTATTTTCTGTTGGATACAGGTCAAGAGGGAGTGGACATACATTGCAGCAAGAGCAATTTAGGCTGCAGGATGGGAATAACTTTGCACAGCTAAGTGAGGTCTCCAAGTTAGGACCATCACTGAATTTTAGAGTTTAGAATTCTTCTGTATGGAGTAGAGAGAGATGTCAATTCTGAATGTCCTTCAAGTCTCTTTGAAGAAGCTTTTGCCTACATTGACAAATGGGGGAGCCCAGTTTCCTACATTAGCCAATGCATTTAAGTGCCTAAAGTTAAATAAGATGGGTCTGGGGCTCAGTGACTTGCCTTTATCCTGCAACTCATCATCAGACCCTTTGGGTCTGATGCAAACACCTATTTGAAAGGAAGCTTCCTTAGTTTAATTTTCTCAGGAGTAATTACTTAAAAGGTGTTTGGTTGGAGTTACAGCACGTAGAGGTTCTGCTGTCCCCACAGACCCAAGTGCTTTGAGCCCTTTTACTTCCTATGGACAATCAGAAAAAAGACAAATTAAACCATCTGGGAATTACATTTCTCTCCCTCTGCATTTGTTCCCTACAGTTCATCTTTATTTCATACTCACTGCAGTTATTGTGACAAATCATGATTGACTTTCCTTTTTTGATTGCCAGCTCAGCCAGGTCTACCTGATACCTTACAGTCAAGCAGTGTTTCCTTCCAGCTCTATAAACAGTGAAGCTCCTGGACTTAGACCATAGCTACTGCTCTTACACTGCTGTAAAGGCATGAACTGTATCAGGGCACAGCTTGCTCCTGCAGCTGCTTTGGCTCCAGAGGGGTGTTTGTGTCAGTAAACTAATCACACATGACTTGGACAAGAGGCAGGCAGGAGCAGATAAGGGGCTGTTTTTGCAGAGCCCGTTCTTTGTCCATAACCATGTTTTGGTGAATGAAATCATCGCAGTGCAGACAGCAGTGTGACTGAACAGGAAAGGAGCCTGGTTGCTCCTTAGTTACAATTCGCACTTGGTTATGTGCTCCCAGCCTTGGAGAAGTCATTTAACCCTTGTGTGACTTCTTCTCTGAGCAGCAAAATCTTGTGTGAGAAAAGTGTCCCACTGTCTGGTGGTGGTGATCTTTAATACCTTGAAAAACAGCATACCTATTGAACAGCCATACAAAGAGAAACATGCTTTAGTTGCTGTTTAGGAAAGCGAAATAAAAACCTTGCCAATAATTTCTTTATATGTGTGTCAGAATAGGAAGAAATAGGTCTTCTTTTGTCGTGCAAGATTTGTCCCTGCAGTATGAGTGGTAAGCTAATAACTGGGACATTGTTAGTCCTAGTGCCACGAGTTATTTATGGCACAGTGCGGTTGCATTACAAAAAATACATGCTGTCTCTCTTCCCTAGATGCAATGTGAATAAATCTGTAGTTTCCTAGCTGAGACATTCTCACATTTGTTGCTTTGATGAATGAAATGGAGATGGTCTGTCTGTGGATGATGCCCACAGCACATCAGCCTGGCTTTCTGCCTTCATGGGTGCCTTCAAAACAAGACCTTGCCTTAAGTATCTGATTGTCTGCATGTGTTCTTAATGTCACAGGAGGATGACTGCAGGAAGAAAAAGGAGCTCAGGTGAGCTACAAAGGGAAATAAACTAAGCACTATGTCATTGATATCAGCCCTATTGTGCTGCTGAAGAGGACTGCTGTGAATGTGCGTGGAGAAGAGCTTATGTGAAAGGGAGTGGGATAGCAACATAATGGGAGATGTCCTGAAGAATGTCTTTGAACAAGATGCTTGAGTGTGTTTAGGACAGCTGAAGGAGGACTATCAAGCAGAACTTCCTCCTAATGTGATCCAGTAAGCTGTGGAGTAGTCTTTGAGAAGAAGCAGAGATGCAAAATATTTTGAAGCAGAATGCAGACGTGATCAGCCATGCCCAAGCAGAAAGGTATGCACTGTGTCTGCTTGTGGAATTCAGCACAGTAAGGGCTGCCTGCTTTGAGAGGGAGACAATACTGAGACCAGAGGAGACCAGCTAGAGATTTATTATTGCTAAAATGGAAGGCCCATGAACAGGCTGATCTACACAGTGCAACTATGGCATGCTGGCCTCCAGCATTCTTTATTGTTTGATCTGTCTTTCCTGCAAAGCTCAAAAATATGAATCTTCATCAATTAAACAATGCTGGATGTAGTTTTAAAACCTTGCTCAAGAGCCACATCCAGAAACTGAAGTCAGATGGCTGGATTTGAGCCAGTGGGTTTTGACTTGGAAACAAAGAAAACCCCCCTACTAACTGAGAGGCCTGTTACTATCAGTTTGTCTTTGTTCAAAAAGAACCATTATCTGCTTCCTTAGGATCAAAGGTTAATAGTTCACAGCCACAAGAGAAAATTGTCACTGGTCTCATTAAACTGGGAAATAGGTTAAAAAAGAAGTGGCATTAAAATAATTGAGACAAAGCTCATAGCACTGATATACAGGACAAAATTTTTCATTAGCACTGGCTTCTTGCAGTGATCAGCACCCAGGGTCTTCAGGTTGTGACTGCTGGATACACGGTCCCTTCAATTTCAACTCACCCAGCCTGTGTGGATGGAGACCACTGTGCCATGACTCACACTTTGCATGTGTGTTTATTAGCACTTTTGAGTTCTCTTCTCCTGCTTCTCTCCATTTCCCACCTCTTTTGGAGCTTCAAGGCATTGTACTGTGCTGCATGTTTGATCCAGAGGCTCCTCTTGCACCTTTCCTGGTTGGATGGACTGAGTGTGGCATTGCAACCGTGCAGAAGAATCAGTTTGCAGGTGTTGGGTGAAGCTGGAACAGCTTGCTGTGTACAAGGTGGATGCATAGAGAGAGGACAGGATGTACATAGTCTTTGGCTTCCAAGCCTGCCCTTCCTAATGCATCTCTGTTTGCCTATAGCCTGCTGAGGCAGGGCAGGAGCTGGGATTGTGATGAGGCAGGCATTGCTGACTGACTGCATGGCTGACCATCCCTTGTGCTGATCAGCACAGGTTCTGGAGAGTCACGTACGTCAGGGAGTCTGTTATCACTGGGAGAACACGTAACTGCTTGATACTGAAGGCAGTGCCTCTGACAGAGAGTGCTGTAGGGGGCATGAGGGAGGTACTATGGAGCTTTTATGAAACCAAAACCTGCTGCTGCCTATAAGCAGGAAGGAGAGTAAGCACAAAGCCCAGCTACTGTTACTATCACAATTCCCCTCTTAAGCCCACTTGTAAACAACCAGGCGGAGGTTTGCCACGTGATACTTTTCCTCTAAGTAATAATTTTCATCAAGGAACCTATCCTGATGCTTCTTCATACAGGCTCAATCATCCAGCCCATGTTCTGGGTGGAGGTCTGCACGGGGACACTGTAACCCTCATATTTCATTCCACAGACTGGCATCTAGTGTGTAGATTAGATTTTGATTGTCTGGAGAAGCTCTTGCTAGTTTAGGAGGGCTTTGTATTAGTCCATGAGACCTTGGCTGGACCGTGGAAGCAGCGTATATGACCCTTTTCTGTGCCTCATAGCTTCTGCCTCATGTTCACTAGAGTACTATCAATGCGCATAGGAAAGTTTGGACCATTTCATCTATAACAGATAATTTATCTCTAATGTAATTACATTTCAGACTTTGCGCTGCTTTTGAAATCTCTTAAGTGTTTATTGCTGTCCTGGTTACCTTTCTCTCAACGCATTAACCATGCAGAGAAACCCCCATTTTATTACACTCATTGTCATGACAACATGTTTGTGCTCTGCTGCTTGCCATTTACAGCCTGTAAAGCTGAGGAAACAGCACTGCTGTGCTTCAACTCTATGAGCCACAGCACTTCACACTCTTGTTCTGCCCTGAGCGCTTTTCTGAGCTCACGTCAACTTCTGTTTGCTTCCTCTTCTCTGGGAAAAATGAGAGGAGAGGGTCAAACAGTTGAAGTATGGGGTGATCTCAGGATGGGCCAGAGGGGGAATGGGGAATGAAGGGAAAACAAGAAGTGGCATTAAAAAGACTAAGACAAAGCTCCACTGTCTTAGCACTGATACACAGGACCAATCCACCCATCCTCTTCTCACTTTGAATGCATAAACATGGAAGTATATTTAGGTAATGCATTGTCTCTCAGCCTTGCTTTGCTGCAAGATGTTAGAGCTTGATGGAAGAAAGGAACCCCACTTTCTGAGTCATGTATATGTTTCTTATCTTCAGATTCCCCATCTGTAACTGCAGAAGCAATTTTAGCTTACTTTAGTATGCTAAATGAGCCAGGGATTATGTTTTCATGGAGAGGGGGTATCT
Organism: Forpus xanthops; assembly: GCA_032466535.1. Lineage (NCBI taxonomy): Eukaryota > Metazoa > Chordata > Aves > Psittaciformes > Psittacidae > Forpus > Forpus xanthops. The sequence goes on from JASSUY010035565.1 coordinate 38,939, forward strand.
TCTGATAATGGGATCATGGCCAGTGCTGTGCTCTGGCTGCTGTACTTCTAAGCACTGAAGACCCCATCTAAATTAGAGAAAAATGCCAGTGATTATGTTAATAAATATGACAATCTCAACGGGTTTTAGATAGCACTTCATGGTTTCAACAAGCCTGCCTCAGAATTTCCTTGCAAATGAGAAAGTGGATGCTTGGTGCAGAAATGTATTAAAATTGCTAATTTGCCTCTAGCTTGACTTGGGTCCCTTTCCGTAACAGAGATCTGACCCAAAACACTGAATCATTTGAATACTCCAAGAGCACCTATATTGATGAAAATTTTAATGGAAATAATTACGTTCTTCAGAACACATTGGTCGGAGCCTACCTTGATGCTATAGAGGTTTCCAAAGTGGATATCCCTGGTGAGTACCTCCAGGGATTTGATTTATGGTCACTGCATGGAAAGTTCCTGTTACATGATGATTGCTTTTCCCTAAGGGAACTAGTGTCTCTTCTGGCACTTACAGTGCCACAGCAAATACCACTTGAGTGTACCACCCATGCTGAAGCAAAGTTGTATTTGACCCATAATGAGATATGATTGGAAGTGGAGCTGTTTCTGGGGAATGAATCTGTAGCTTTAAACTTCCTCCCAAACCACTCACAGCCATAGGACTGTTTTCTGCATTACCAACACATAACACAAAGACTTGTGTTACCATATGGGCAGTGAAAGGGGCCTGAAAGGCCTTTCAGCCCTTGGCAAACGAAAGACACCACATAAGATCTGGATATTAGGTTGGATGAAGTGTCCTTTTTTGGCCTAATCCTGTGAGGATATAAATCAGTCACATCTCCAAGTTTATTCTGGTGTCTCAGGCTGTGGCTGCTGGGTTTGGGGAGATTCATGGAGCATAATATCTGGAGCTTCAACTCTCCCAACTCCAAGTCACTGCACTCATCAGGGTAATAGACTGGAGTAAGACATAGCATGCATTGTCTGGTGAGGCCCTTGCCATCCCTTTTTGCTGTCGTTCCGTACAAATGCAACAGAGTTTGGACTGGTATAGCTATCCATGCTGAATGTCCCCAGCACACCACAAGTTCTGCCCTTCCCAGTATATGACCTAACTTGTTTCTGTACCCCAGGGACACAGATATCCCAATGGATTTGTCTAGATCTCCCCAGCTCTGTCTCTCTGCCAGTGAGGCCCTTTGGGTGTCAAGACTCACAGATCTTCCCTCTCACCAGCTGATGTTACTTCGGCATGAAAAGGAAACAAAGTTAAGCTTGATTTTAATTAAACATTTCCTGCTTTCACAATGAAAGTGGAAAACACGTGGGTGTCTCCTCACTGAGTATGAAGGACAAAACAATGCTTTATAGGAATGGCACAGACGTTAAACCCTTTGGCACATCTTGTCCCGCTCACTTTTCTTTGAAGTTAGGCTGAGGTCATTTACTTACAATGCTTCCCTCCTGTTCATGTCATAGAGTCCTGTAGATGATGAAATAGAGATGAAGACATCCTTAGTGAGCATATTCTTTCAAATAGAAAGGATTCTCAGAGAAATAGTCTTTTTTCCCCAGTTCCTAGCTCTGTAAGGAATGTTAGGATGTGAAATATCATTATTTGCAGTCTCAGAAAGGGGTATGATATCTTAATTTCAGGATTGTTTCCTGTAATTCTGTCCATGAAAGCTATAATGCTTCTGTCTGGACAGAACCTTTAAACAGGGGAAGTTTAGACTGGATGTAAGGAAGAAGTTATTTACTGTGAAGGTGTCAAGGCACTGGAATGGGTTGCCCGGGGAAGTTGTGAATGCTCCATCCTTGGCAGTGTTCAAGGTGAGGCTGGACAGAGCCTTGTGTGGCTTAGTTTAGCAGGAGATGTCCTTGCCCATGGCAAGGGGATTGGAACTAGATGATCTTAAGGTCCTTTCCAACCCTAACTATTCTATGATTCTATGATTGCAAGATGCCACTATTGCCCTGCTGTGCTCCTGCCACTCACCAGTATCTGCAACTACATCCAAAGGTGCCCTTCTGCAAAAAGGAGCTGATTTACAGGGAAATGTAGAGGGAAATGCAGTCAAACAGCAGTCACAGCCTGGTTAACTACATGGACTACTGATCTGTCTCAATATGACACTTTACAGGCTTGCATATCTCATGAATGTGATAAAGGAAAACCTACATGTAAGCCTACATTTCCTAGAAGACATGGAGCTAGTGGTTGAGTCTATTGTTTTGGCTTATGTCCTGTAACTGAACACAAACTTGTTGGTCCTGTGAACTGGTCGAGGCTCTGGCAGTAGATTGGAGTATGTCTCTTGAGCAGATGGATTAACTGGGAACACAGAAGGTGAGTCAGGGATGTTTTCTTTGGAGGGCTGCCTCCCTTTTTACATTGTGCATCCCTGTAGGCGATGAATGAAAATGAAGACACCCTGAGGAAGTATGTGGAAAACTGTTCTCCCACACAGCCCATGATCATACATAAGTTGTCTAGATGCAATTGGCACTGAACCCAGTTGGTTCTGAAAACTGGAAAACCAGCATAACAAAGACATGACCGTGGAAAGCAGGAGGGGAAGGCTCTCCCAGCCCTTGCCCCTCCTCCAGGACGCAACCAGTTTTGCTTTTTATCCTAGGCTAACAGCCTGGCCAACTCGCCTCTTGCAAGGGGACAACATCAAGCTCAGCTTGTAATTCAGTTTGCCTCTTTTCTGCAGTTATGATTGTTTCTGCTGTAGTCCCCACGGAATTCTCTCTTTTTGTTTCCTCAGACATTTTTTTTTGCTACTTACGAAGATATTTTGTTACTTTTACAGTGATAGACTTTGCAGTTTAATGGCCTCTGCAGATTTAGGGGGTATATCTGCTCTTGGGGGAATACCAGGGTTTGACGTCTCTTTGAAACTGTAAGGGAATCTGGCATCCGAACTGTCCATCTCTTCCTGAACACAAAGGGCATTGACTGAACTTCTTTTAAGAGCCTGCATTAGCACCAAGGAGTAAACTGTGGCCTGACACAAAGCTATTGTTAAGAGATGTTTGGACTTTCCTAACTAAATATTCATGTCCTCAGAAAAATGGAACTTCAATGAAGCCTTTTGGAGCAGGCTAATGAAGTTCAGGGGATGAAAACCTAGTTAAAGACTTTCAGGTGTGTGCCCTTTTTCTTGTCTGTTTGCGGTTTTATTCCAGTGTTCATATGATGATCTTGGCATAGATAAAACCCCCACTTGTGTGTCATCAGGAAGCAATACTTACTACCTCATTTTTGGACACTGCTGCAGGGGACAAAAGCATATTTTTGTCTTATGCACTCAGACAGATGTTTCTGGATAAGGTAGATTATATCCAAATATTAAGGAACAACTTCCAAGAATAATTTCTATCCTTCCTGGTACTAATCTTGATTTTACTATTTTTTTAAATTCAAAATGTCCATTTGGTATTACTTTGACAATGTTTTGCAAGATGTGCAGCCCTGCACTATCAAGCATGAAGAGTTATTGTGACAGCACAAACCATAATGCTCTCCATCTAGCGCATCAATCCCCTTTCCCAAAACTCTCAATGAAAGCAAGCAGTATTCTGTCCACTTCCTGACTGGTTTAACTCAAAATAAACAGAAACTAGATGAGAATTTCTTGAGGTCGTGCAAACTGAGTCAATGCAATCCTGACCCCAAACTCATTGCTGGTAAGATAGATCTATTGCAGTTGCAGATGATGATGGCATTATGATGGCATTCATTTCTGTTAAACAGCATGCTGCCCTTTCCCTCTCATTCTCTGGACTTTACTTTCCCAATTAGTAAGGCAGGTCCAAAGGCAGGGACAAAGACCTGAATTCTCCTATCAGGTTACCCTAATGCCCTGTGGGTCTCCTTGCCAAGTGGCAGAACCTGACTTGGAATAAACATTGTCAGAGCTCTGTTGGTTTCTGTAGAGTCAGGTTAATTTGTGCCAAAAGGAGTATTCTCAGGACTCTCAAGAGGAAAGAAACTGGAGGATTACAGGCAAAACTGTGCTGGTATTCACAGAAAAGGCTAATCTTGTGTGTGACTATGGTCATGCTTTGGCTGAAGTAATTGCTGGCACTGGAGAGAAGCAGAAGTTAGAGTCTGTCATTGAGAACAATCTGTCCTGGCTCATCTTGCACTGGTTATCATGACAGTTGTGCATGGGCGCAGATTACGCTGACCCAGTCCCATCTGACAGGGTTGGCTTGTTGGTGACTGTGGTGTTCTGGGGGAGCACCAGAGGGATCAGCTCAGGAAGCCTGTTTTAGAACAAGTTATCTGTGCCGTCTTGTGTAGTCTTATGCAGAAAGCAGTAGCAAGTACAACAAAGGCGGCAAGAAGATGGTGTCTGAACACAGATTGGATCTTGTCCATGGTTCCTTAATGGTTTTAGTGATGCCAAACTCTCTGAGGCTTTTAGGATAGCTTTGAGAGGATAAAACAAGGGAAGGGGAGCTGTTGCAGTGTTCATTGGAGTAGAGTTCATCTCAAGTCAGAAACACAAACACGGGCAAGGATACCTATAGCTCCAAAGGTAGCTGGCAAAACAGAGGGTTAGTAAATGTCCTAAGATACCCCAGATCCCATCTCTAAGGCAGAGGCAGAACCAGGACGAGAACTTTCCCAATGATCGATGGTTCTGTTTATTTTTAAAAATTACTAAAATCCCTCCAGCTCCCCACCCCACAAGTTTCCGGAATCTGATGCAAAGAACACACTGAATTTCAGATTCAAGCATCGTAGGATGTTCTTACATCTATTTTCTTGAATAAAGGGGCCTGAAATTTCTAAATGAAGAGCCATTTCCAGATGGAAACCAAATGTTCTGGCTGGAGCTGCCAACATGAAAGATGTCAGCTTTCACCATTTATTGTGGTTTGTTATTCATGGACAGTTGAGTACAACTGAGACCAATTCACAAACATTTACATTGCTGGCAGGTCTCCTGATGTTCTGCTGAGCTCCATCATGAGTAGCTCCTCCTGCAAGTGGCCTGCCAGCACAATTTGCTTAATCTATCGTCTCCCAGTTGGCACCTACCTTACCAATATCGTTAGCTGGAACTTGTATCACTTGATGTAGCAGCAGCAGAAGACAGGAACCCATCTATAGCAACTTTCTAGACCTGGGGGCTCTAGAAACCCAAAGCATTGTCACTTCATTCAGTAGGCATGGTCACACTGCAATCTTGAGCTGTGGTGTGTAGCCCATGACAGCCACCTACTCCAGCTGTACTACAATTGCTGGGTGCCACTGCATAGAAATGTGCACCATTAGAGCAACTCAATCAGAGACTGCTGTGTAGCTGAAGCTGACTGGTGGCCAGCTGGAACCTGCAACATGAGAAGGTCCCTGTGGACCTTCATTCCAGGGGCGTCCACAAGTTGGACTACCTTCAGGTTGGTTTGACTATGCCAGTAATTATTCAGTAGCCTGTGACTATCTCCTGGGCATTCAAGAAGCCTTCAGCTTCCCGATCCTGGGAAAGGAGAGATTAAACTCTCAGTAGCCCAAATCTTTATTAGCAAGTCCATTTTTAAAACCATTTTCATACATTCATTAGTTTAAGAGACCTGATTCTTTCTGTCACAGAAATATCACCATGGTGCTAATAGGAGCTTATTAAATGGATATTTGAGCGGAAAGAAATTTTCAGCAGCTGCTTGCAGGTGCATGTGTTTCGACAGATATTAAAATGACATAGCCCTATCTCCTCCTTCAGACAAACATTAGAGTTATTTATAGCTTTAGGTATTTTTCTATTGTGCGTTAGCCCTTCACTGCTGTTTACAGCATCACATAGTGCACTGCAGGGATACACAGCGTCAGCATCACTGGGAGCCACTATCATGTTTGCAGGGAACAGAACAGAAGGACCTGAAATTTGGTTCTCTTTTCATTTTGCAACACACATGCTTCTGGTGTCAGTTACTTGCCAGCACAAAAGAATGAGGTCTGCACCCATTTACATTAGCAGGGAGTTTGAACTGTATGTTTCGTGCCAGACAAGTACTAGTTAAGGTATCTGCTGAAAACGTAACATGCAGCACCTGCAAGAAGACAGAGGTAAAAGCATCCTACAGTGCTTGAATCTGAAATTGTTTTCTTTACATCAGATTCTAGAAACTTGAGGGTGGGAAGTTGGAAGGATTTAACCTGCAATGGTGTGCACTGTTGTTTTCCTTCTCTGACCATTTTGGGTAATAACACAGATAAATAGAATTCACTGGAGTCTGGTTTAAGTTCCTGGCTCATGTCCCCAGGGCTGTTGCCAGCTTAATGAACCTTGCCCCAAGTACTGTTTGACAAGCAGTGAAAAGTATTAATGACCTGATGATCTAGTGCTTTTCATCTAAGATGCTGGTGTTTTATCATCAAGCTTCATAAACAAAGGGCCAGATTCTTATTAATAGTCCAGATGCTTTGTACACAAGTCAGCACGTCATGCCCAGAAACTGCATGAAGATTGCTGCTATATTCCTCTGACTTTTTTGCATGCTTTACACAGGCTGTTTTACCTGTGAACTGTCAGAGCTGCTCCATCTTACATTACCCTCCAATGGCAACAAAAGAGCAGAAACCATTCAGCTGATGAGCAAGCAGAGGATTACTGATTCCCATAGCCTCACATAGTATAGAAACTTGGTTTACTCCTACACAGCTGGAAGATCATCCTTGCCCTGAAGTAACCTACTGGAGTGCTGTTGCAGAGAGACTGTGCCTAGCAGCAAGAAACCACAGCTTTGCATAGGAAAAACTAATCCTTGTTCATGAGGCTAATTAAAAATATACTGATATTTCAATAAAAACTCAAAGGGTTTGATTAAGAAATGAGGCTCATTTTATCTGAACTTTATGGAAAGATTGTAGGATTGGTTAACCCAAGGAATAAAGCAGTCATGACTTGACATCTCTGAAGTGCACTGTATGTGAGCACTCTCAGAGACTTGTTTTCATGGGGAATACCATGGCCATTTTCTGCTGGCTAGAAAAAAAACTCTCCGTTAACATATTACCAAGAGGGCAAACTCCACGTTAGTTTCTCTTACAAGGGGACACAGTCAAGTTAACATATTTTATTGCTCAGTCAGGTAAGGAGCTGTCTTTCTCCTAAACAGTGGTCAGGGCTACTTCAGAGCTACTTGGGAAACTGTGTTCTATTCCCAGACACACTCCTTGGATATTATTGCTATAATTCTCAATAATGAAATGGTCTCAAAACTTCTCCTGAGACATGGAAGTAAATGTTCTGTCTGCATTGTAGATAAAGCTAGGACACATGGATTTAAAGCTTCCTAAGTATCTGGAAATTACCACCATAAAACTTTGTCCTACCTTTCGAGTCCAAGGGAATTTGACTGGTGGTGGTCAGCATTCTATTCCAGCCATATAAATCAAAGAGCCTTGCACAAATGGCACCATTCTTTTTAGGCAGCAGTGTCATTAAAATGGCCCATGTTAGTTATAAGAAAGTTCTTTACTGTGATGGTGATGGGGCACTGGAATGGGTAGCCCAAAAAAGTGGTTAATGCTCCACCCCTGTCTGTGTTCAAGGTAAGGTTGGACAGAGTCTTGGGTGACATGGTTTAGTGTGAGACGTCCCTGCCTACATTAGAACTGGATGATCTTAAGGTCCTTTCCAACCCAAAACATTCAATGATTCTATAATTTATTTTTCCTTTCCTTTAGGTCAAAGATGATTCAAAGATATCCTGGTGTGTGAAACATAGCTGAGAGAAGTCATGAGTCTTCTGTGTCTTATTGTGAGTGAATGAAAGGAAACTAAGATTTCTAAGGTGGCCAAAAGTTGGTGTGACACAAAGCCCATGGCCCCAACAAGCCTTCCAGCACTCACAGCAAGCTCTGGGACAGCGATGTCTGCAAAGAGCCCATGGGAACTGAAGCTGTCTGCTGCTGCAGGACACGGCTAGAAAGGGAACTGCTGAGAGCCCTTGTTGACAGATCGTTGTTTTCCTGTGTTTGTACCCAGCTTATCTGAACCTCTGGACTCATTTGTGTGGAGGAGAAGGGGAAAGAATAGAGCTGGCACTTTCTATTGTGCTTTCCCAGCTTTTTTTTTCTCCCCCAACTGAACTGGCTAACAAAAAGACTCCATTTCAGTTAAGAATAGCAGAAATGGTATCAGAGAGCTGACAGACTAAAGGAACTGTCTGGTTTTGGTGGACGTTTCACTAAAGCAATTCATCCTCTACATTTCCTTCAAGCCATCTCACAGCAGTAAGTGGAGGTGTGTCCTCTATGTAACACATGGAGGAGCAAAGGATGCTGAGATCGTGTTAACTTTAAGTGCCATGTAGTATCTCTCTATTAGTGTGTCAGGTACTTTTAGTAAAACACCATTGTACAGTTGATTTAGGAAAAGAAGTGCTCACCAGAATCATAGAATCAGAGTCATAGAATCACAGAATGGTTTGGGTTGGAAGGGACCTTAAAAACCATCCCGTCCCAGCCCCCCTGCAATGGGCAGACTAGCAAATATTTAGGAAGTTGAAAAGATAGTGCATGAAATTGGGAACTGGAATAGGACACAAATGCTGACAGATATAAAGAGGTACAACAGAGATTTGTACAGACTGTGAAAGAGGACTCTGGTTCAGTCTCTTTTCAGTGTGAAATGGTGTTGTGGTACAAACAGTACTATGTGTTGCACTGCAAGGTGGTCTGCCTGGGTGTTCTTGCTTTCTTACTTACAGATATAGTAAGTCTTCTTCCATCTCCCACCTGTGGTTTTGGTAAGCACTTTGAGAATGGTTTGGAAGGTTCGCCCTTCACAAGTCTTCATAGCCCCCAGGACAGAACCACAAGCCCTAGTTGGAGGCTGTCATTGCTAGCATAATTTTCCCACCAAATAAAGCAGAGGGTTTCAAGATTCCTTGCCAATAACTTGTCTTGCCTCGAGTCACACTGGTTTTATTTATTCAGCAGTTTGTGGAAGCAGAAAACTGTGTGGTTTTATTAATGATTATGTGGCAGTAAAATTTTCACTAGCACCAAACATCCAAGTCACAAACCCCTCTTTCACTACTGGCTTCTGCTGCTGGTATCTTGAAGTCGTTCTTTACGTAATGTGAAGATTTTAATATCTTTCATGAGCAAATATCATCTGTATCAGTGTTTCTGTAACCATTAATTGCAGGTCTCTACTAATGAGCTTATAAAAGTTTAAAGAGCAGGACTTGGCAAAGAGATATGTTAGATAACCTCCATGCCTACCTATACAGAGGTACTATGCGTGCAAATACACATACGTACTTACCATTATTATAGCATTTCCCACCCAATGTTAAACCTTGCGTGACTCCATTCTGTTAATGAAGAGTTAATTCCTGCCTTATACATTCATATAAAAATATTAAGAATAATCATAAGTGTCAAGCTGAGGGACGTTAAGCAAGATTAGCAAAGGAATAAGACTTTGAGGTCTGTGCTTCTATGCAGAAGCAGTATAATCCCTGAATTTCCTACTGTAACTATGGATCCAAGCAGCTGTAAGAACCATGGATATTCTTTTGGCTTGTGTTTTCCATTGAGGGGAAGCAGGTATCACATTTGCTGTGGGGCTAATGGCTGAGATTTAGCAGCCTTTGCCCACATTTTCATTGACTGTACAGTGGCAACCATAGAATCATAGAATGGTTTGGGTTGGAAAGAACTTAAGATAATCTAATTCCAACCCCGCTGCCATGGGCATATGAGATGCTTTTAGCACACAAGAATTAGGAAAAAGCCCCAAAGAGTCTTCTGCCTTAAGTCGGCTTACCAACAGAGAATTAACTGCATTAAGCTGTTGTAAGTGTGGCTGGCACATGAGATCTGAGAACCTTTAGTACAGAGGATCACAGCACCCATTAAAAACCAAGCAGTCAGCCTCCTTCTCCAAAAGACCATTTATCCGAATTTTGTGCTTGCAGATAAACTTGAAAATATAATCCATGGAGACAAAATATATATCTTTTATAAATACTTTTTGATTTTAAGTCAGATTCTTAACATGAAAGATGTGTGAGGGGGAATGCATCACATCTTGCCTGCATATCCTTATTATGAAATCAGGTTGTTCTTTTTGTGGAGGAGAACACAAGTCTACTTTGGAATATTTTTGCAATTCCTGTTGAATTTGTGAACTGTGCAATAGAAAACCAAGTCCTGTCACTGAGTAGGATCTTTGAGAGGAAGCAAGTGTGTTTCTCCTATCCAGTTCTGCATGTAAAAACACCCAGCAGCTGCTGAAAAATGGAGTCTGTGCATGTCACACTGCCTCAGAAGTTGCAAACATCAGCTAAATGCCATCCTGACAAGCCATGGAGGTGCTGTGAGCTAGAAGCTGCATCTGTTCACTTCCTCCCTGGGGAAGAGATGAGTATGAAGACAGGGAGCGGGAAATCTCTTCTATCCCTTTCTTTGCTGTTCTGAAGAAGTGATGGAGGAAAACAAACTGCCTTAAACTTAAGAGAGCAGCTTGAAGGTAGCAGAGTGACAGGGATGATTCCCTGCCTTCTAGCTGAGGATTTGGAGTCTTTGGAATAGTGCTGCATTTAGCCCAGAAAGCTAGATACTTCCAGCCTTGCAACCCTGAAACAGACTTAGAGCACAATTCAGAAGCCTTAATCAGGATCCCAAGTGGCTCATGCCCACATGGATTCTTTGAATTGGAAAAATTCTTGGAAGAGCACAGAAGCACAAAGCAATGCAGGAAAGCCTGAGAGGTGTCAGGAAGATGCCTTTGGTGTTTGCCTCACCTCCTCCCACTGCAAAGAAAGGAAGCTTACATTACATCGGCCAGTCATTATTTACTACAGATGATCTGCAATTGACAGCACAGGTTTTACATGCTGCAAAGTTGAAATATCACTTATTTCTCTAATAATTGGTTTTGTAACGTTTTACATTGTCACCGTATGCCATTTAAAAATTATACAGTATTCATGAACGCTCCTTCAAAGAGTAATCAGGATGTCTGTGTAGGATAACACGCTATTACACCTACGCTGCACAATAATATTTCGATCATGATGTTTAAACTGAAAGTCACAAGATGTTAGGACCAAAACTTGGTGGTTTTCTCCAATTGAAAATAAATGTTAATATGAGTATGTAAAATTCTCACAAGCCTCATTGATGTGGTGGGCAAAATTTATATCCTGTGGACAAATATAAGAGAGCTCAGAATGTTGAAGGGAGCTATTTTCATCACATTGATTCTTCTTGCAACCTGGGGCCCTTTCTGCTGATTCCTGCCTTCAAGCAGAAGCCTGGGAGCTTGACATGCTGTTGGTCTGTAGCTCCCTGGATCATACAACCCAACACACGGGTGCAATGCTTGCTGTGAACCTCATCTCTGCTGCTGCAATGGAGTGAAGCTGAAGATCCGAGGGATGGATCCAAACTGGTCTGAAATGCAGAGTACCACTGAGCACCCATAACTCTCTGTTTCTAACATTCTCCTGGCTGTGAGTCAGGAGGTACTGTTAGAAGGCTGATCAAATACAAGAAAACTCTCATGACTGACACTAGCCTCACTGCATTGTGTGGTCCTCATGCCAAATCCCTAGACCACTGTTTCCTTCTCACCCGCTTACCACTGCTCAGATGAGCTTTTTATTAACTCACCTCAGCTGTAGATCAAACAGCCCACAACTGCTGTGCCAGATGCAAAGGTTACAAAGGCATTTTTAACATCTAGAGCTGGCTAATGCACACATCACTTTCTCCACAGCAGTAAAACATCACAAAAAGGTGAGATGAAGCCACTTCATTCACTTATGGTTTAAAGCTGTGCCAGGGGAGGCTTAAACTGGATGTTACAGTTTCTTTACTGAGAAGGTGGTCAAACACTGGAATTCCAGAGAGGCGGTCAGTGCCCCAGGCCTGTCAGTGTTTAAGAGGTATTTGGACAATGTCCTTAATAACATGCTTTAACTTTTGGTCAGTCATCAGTGGCCAGGCAGTTGGATTATTGTAGGTCCCTTCCAACTGAAATACTAAATTATCTTCTCTTCTAATGCCCATGTACCAAAGAAAGCTGGAAAAAGACTGTGAATACGTGATTAAATATATACGGAAAACATGCTTGCACTCATCCACTTCTGTCGTGTATGCTGGACAGAGAAATTTGCTCTTGCCCCTGGTTGCCTGACATTTTTCAGTCACAGCATGGAGACTCTCTTCTCTTTCCTTTCATTGTAGTTGGCTTTACAGTGTCTTCTAGTTACCCTTACAATTAAAACCATATGAGGATACACAGCACAACCCTTTCAGTCAACATAAGCTATTCACAGCTTGCCCCTCCAAAAACATTTATTACTAAGTCATGATGTGATGTTGGATGACTTCTGTTTTCCAAAGGCATAGACCTGAAGCAAATTCAACATAGATTTTCACATGTGTTTCTAACACATTTAATAGGTGAGAATTCATCACCACAAGGGGTAATTTCAGCCAAGGGTGGGATACTGGGCCTGTGCATGGATGAACATCACCACCTAAGGCTAGTTCAATCCTGCACAACCGCAAGATGCTAGAGGAAATATCAGCTGTCATACTGTGTCACCTCAGATTGTGCCTCTCTGTGAGACCTTTTGGGAGGCAGAAGTAACTTGCTCGCAACTTCTGTGCTACTGATATGTTAGTACTGAGTCAGACTGACTGGGTGTTAAGCTTTGTGATTTAAAGCTCCAGTTGAAGAAGCCATGCAAATATATGTGTACTGTTTTATACACATAAACCTCTAGGAATGAGGAGGCAAATCCTCCTCTTCTCCAGTGTAAACTTCACACCGTCCGAGATGCCAGAATTCCAGTTGCTTTGGATTAGTGCTAGGCAAAGCAGGATTTACTTGATGTTTTCGGCTGGGATTTATTTCTTTCTCCGGTTTGGTCCATCCCTGATGAGAGTTTAATGTGGCAAACTGAATAACAGAGAAAAAACACCCGCTGCTCAAACTGCTCTAAAAACACCAACTTTCCCGTTTCCCCCATCATCTCACTTTCAGTTCCCCAGATGATAATAAAGGCAAACTTCTGCAGCTAAGGTTTTAAAAGGCAATCAACTTTAACCAGTTAAAAGAAAACGAATTTGTCAAGCAGGCTGACAGGCTAGGCAGCCCCAGCAGCTGTGTAATCCTACCAAGGCAAATTCCCAGCACTAGTAATGTATCTGCTGAGTTGATTACATTTTCTGGTGTGTCAGAATTAACTAAAGAAGGAAAACAGAATAGCAATTTATGTTGGCATCTGCGTGCTGCAAAGATCAGCAATAGATCTTAGGCATTGAAGAGCAGAAAACACTAGAAAATAACCACAGATTAATATTGCCTGGATTGCTCATTATAATTTAAGATTCTCCCTCTGGTCTCCTTAATTCTCTTCACAAATCCTCCCTACATTAACAAATAGAAAGCAATACACCCTTATGGCTACAGATGCTATTCTAGTACTGCATTTTACTTCAGCATGGGAAGGAACCAGAAATGGAAACTTTCTTTGGTATTTAAGCAGGTATTTGAAACACAATGGGATTCTCTGTAGATGGCCTTTCTGAGGGCTGCAGCTGAACTTGCTTCTTTAAGATTCTCTGGTTCCTAGGGCTATGGGTTCCAGTAGACAGCCCTCCTGCGATAAACATTAGAATACTTCCTCCAGTTACTCACTGGTCCCTCTCAGACAGGGAATTGTTCTTGCTCCTTCAAGGAAAACTAAGACATAGAGGAATGAAGTTACTGCTTTGGGTGACCCAAGGAATCCAAGTAAAGGTAGTAATGGACCCCAAAGTTCAGCGTCCAGTCCTCTGGTCTGAGTATTATTGATTTTTCTGGGACAGCATTTCTTATTTTCATTATGAAATCCAGGAGCAGTCCATCACAAGTCAGCTTCATGTTTTGGAAGGCAAAGATGGGATTCTTATCTTTGATGACTCTGCCATGCATGTAGGTTATTCTCTAGATCTTTTTACCACATGTGCCGCAGCCCATGATACTATTTTCAGCCACAGAACTTTTCTTACCTGAAAGAAAAACTGTTTTCAAGCTGTACAAAAGTAAACCATCCATACAAGGACAGAAAACACTTTATTAATATGAGAACCAGAGGTTCAATGAGGATTTCAGCCCTCTGCAGAATTCACCTTCCCTTTAAGAGAGAACCTTACATAGAATCTTTAAGGGAGAACTCACAGCAAATCTGTGCTTTAGCCCTCCCACAGCACTGTGTGTAACCAGCTGCAGATGGCAAAATTCTCCAAAGAGTGACAAATCTTTTCTTGCAGTACCTGGGAAACCTTTAGCTTCTGAGCATTAGAAGCGTGGAGAAAAGATCACACAGCAATTAGCTTACTGCTGAAAATTCAACACCTGCTTGATATTTGATGCAGTGTTTTGCCTGTCACTGGGATGTTTTGAATATGGGAAAAAAAACCACCATCACTGCAGAAGCACTACCTACTGTAAATGGGCATTAAAAAGGTATTTCAGAAGCTTGTTTGGTTTGTGTAGCGCTTTACTTCCTGGAAGAAGATAATATGTGCAATGCTGTGAATGATCTGTGAGAAGAAACAGAGCTGAAAGAGATCTGAAGATACAAGGCAGAATGTTTTGGAGGAACAGAAAAGCGGGTATCAAAACAACCAGCTTTGGAACAGAGAGTCCCGTGCCAAACAGCTTTCTTGTCTACATGACTGGTGCTGGGGATGTAACCATGTCATGAGGAGGGAAAGGTTTGACATTGCTTCTCTTTTACTGGGAAGGGATACCATGTGAAAATAGGGGGGAAAAACCAGAGAGTAGGCAGGAAAGAACTAGCCAACCCTGAAATATCAAAAACATTTTCCTACTTACACTTAAAAATACACCATAATTGGGAAAAGAAGAAAACAACCCTCAAGTGATCCAATGAATGACAGAAGGGGTAAAGAACTGCAGAGATGCCATTAATTTTCCATCTATGTTTTTAAAATATAATCTAAAAATTAATTCAAACACTTGAAAAACATTTGTTGAAAGAGAATATGAATATATGTGATAAGAGCAATCTTACTAGAATAAGTACAAGGCTTTGATTCTGGTGGGAAGGTGGTTTTCACAGAATCATGGAATAGTTGAGGTTAGAAGGGACCTCTGGACATCGTCTTGTCCAATCCCCCTGCTCAAGCATGGCCGCTTAGAGCAGGTTGTACAGGACCATGTCCAGTGGATAATGTAACTTCAAATAGCATGTGAATTGCTGCAGTGTGGTTCAACACTGTGTAAGGGTCTTCATCCTGTCTCTCACTCAAGCCTTGTGCTCTGTTTGTGTATAAACTCTGCTGAGATAAGCTGATGTTCTAGATGAGGAGGAAGAACAAGAATGACATCGCGAGTGAATGCAGTTCTAGGGCACAAAAGAAAACACAAATCAGGTTTTGAAGTCATTAGCTCTGAATTTCAGCATGTAAAGCAGAGCATGCTAACCCTCAGATGATTTGCTAATTTGTTCTTAGAAAAGCATGCAGTACATTTTCTACTGCGTCAGCTAGTCCAGCATGCTCCATTTACAGCATCAAAGGAACGTGAACTTGAACCTCAGCTGAAACAGAGACCATTCTAGATAGTGCCCTAAGATTAAGCAATGTTTTGAAATGAAGTTCAACGTAAGTCTCTGGTCCTCTGTGGAGTAAGTTATCACTAGTTCTGCAAACAGAAAGAAATATCCTATGTTTCCCAGAGTAAAAGGGACCCACAGGCTGAGAATTCAGCCAAAATCAGAACAGCCTCACTGTGTATCATGTTTATTTTAGCTATATATCTTGGGCTAATGAAGTAGTCACTTCTGCAATGGGCAAAAGGGCAATATCTATAAAGGTTCAGGCAACCAAGCAGTAATGATTTTACTGTGGACACATACAGCTTTCTGAGGCAGCAAACATAAAGCAGACAATATTTTTCCCCACTTGAAATATGAGGAAAGCTGAAGAGGCTGAAGAACCATTGTGTTTTAAATACCATGGAAAGGATTGGTGCTTTTCATATCTATATTTAGTAATGATAAACGTTGCACACAGAGATTCATAAACCTAAAAAGGGTATTGAAACCCTCTTGTGCTCTTGCAAGAAATGTAGCAATACCTGTTCTTTCAGAGAGGCAAACAGCAGCAATTGCTTAAGGTGAAGGAGTCTTAACAGTTCCCCAGGAAACTTGTGCTTAACACAGGTATTAAATGACACCTTTAATTCATAAACGGTGTTAGAGTCATACACCATTCTTCCTTTCTGTTCTAAAAGGTGATGATGGGAGTCAAAAGCCACTTCATATTCTTACTCAATCTGAAAAGCCCAGTTGTTCAAAAACTGTGGCACCTAACCTGAACCAGACCATTCAAAGTCCTGTGACCATGTGCACCATTTCATGTGATGGTGCATTATCCCCCAGACCTCAAAAGGCTGGTGTCCAAAATGTCTTCATTCTACATGAGTGCAAATGAGGCACTTCCTTGCATGCTTAAGTTGGTTAACTTAAACTACATAAAGTCATACCAGCAAATCAGTGCTGGCAGGCGTGGTCACTTGTTTTTGCACCTTCATGTGTTCAAGCATGCAACATAAGACTGGACGTGTCTCCCAACATTGCTATCAAGGCAAAGTTGTTGATCTAAGTAACAGCCTGAAGTCAAATCTTACTAAATTTACCCATGCAGGTTATTCAGCATTCTACCTCCTCCGCATTTGTCCATACACAGAGGTATGACCAATGTGCCTGGTGACTCATACTAAGGGACAAGAATAGCATCAACAAATTACTTGTGTTTTTACGGCAGGACTTGCCAGAAAGGTGCCCCTTTCTTAATTTTAGATGAGACACCAACTACAATTTGTCATATGACATCCGATTCCTCTGAAACCTGAAGAACTGTGACTTTATTAAGCTTCTTTTAGCTAAAAGTTGCTATTTCCTTATCTTACATTAGCTGAACTTCCACATGGGTCTTATATTATTGGAAGGCTGTCAGAAATATCTCACTAAATGCCAGTGAACTGTAAAAGTGAACCATCCATTTCTAGCATAGTGAGGGAGGGTGACAACTTGTTGAGTAGATTATCAGGAAGCTTTCTTACGTGATAAATCTCTTTAGTCATTCAAAACCACGGAGAGACTGAAACCAGACTGGAGAAAACAACTTACGTAACACAGCTCTTCCTAGAACCATCAGATGTTACAGCAGGGTTTTGCCTGAATTCTAGCTTTATTACCAGAGCATTGCTACAACCCTCCAGAGAAGGCTGCACTCATGCTGTATCCATGAATAGTGCCATTGTAAAACAAGGGTACCAGTTCAAATGTTTACTGTTGTTTCGGATGCTGGAACTTCACGTTTTCTGCAGGGAATGTTGTGGTCAGATACAAAGACACTTTTACTAGTTTTTAATTTGAAAAATATTGCAAGTTAAGTTTGGTGATAATAATCATAGAATCATAGAATAGTTAGGGTTGGAAAGGACCTCAAGATCATACAGTTCCACCCCCCCTGCTATGGGCAGGGACACCTCCTGCTAAACCATGCCACCCAAGGCTATGTCCAACCCAGCCTTGAACACAACCAGAAATGGAGCATTCACGACTTCCCTGGGCAACACATTCCAGTGCCTCACCACTCTCACAGTAAAGAATTTCTTCCTCAGATCCAATCTAAACTT
>JASSUY010035566.1:0-12860 GCA_032466535.1 Forpus xanthops
CTTATCATTATTATTATTGATGGTAGCAGTAGTGGTTTGTGTTATACCTTAGTTACTGGACTGTTCTTATCTCAACCCATGGGAGTTACGTCTTTTCGATTCTCCTCCCCATCCCTCCGGGAGTTGGGGGGGGGAGAAAAGGTGGGGGGAGTGAGAGAATGACTGTGTGGGTTACAGCTGGGCTTAAACCATGACAACATTTTTGGCGACTTGTCAAATGCTCATGCATTAAATAACTTTATCTACAGAAGAACATGGTTACTGTTGTATATATACCCTACCCAGCCTAACAGAATTACAAAAAGCGTTCGACAACATAGTATGTTAGAGGGAACCCTGAGTATCAGCTCAGGTTTCTAAGCAATCTTAAAATGCACATCATTTCATTTTATTGCAATTATTACCAGTTCTCATCAGAGTAAAACTAGTTCAGAAATGCGTATAATAGATCCAGGCATAGCATTGACTGCAGCACAGACCCATCCTGAGCACTGTAATATAATATCTGCACAAGTTTGTACCCGATATGACAGTTTGTTCTATTCATTGCAGTGGAGAATGCCTCTGGGCTGCAATGTTGTTAGTATCTGCAAACATGCTCTATTTAATCCCACATAAAGGGTAAATGGGGAAATCTCACTGATGCCAAGATGACCATATCTTCCCAGTAAATAATAGCCACAGCCTGTTCAACCATTTTTTCCAGCCATACTGTTAAATAATTATGGATTCCCATCGAACAAGGTGGATCAGTCTGGAGGGGGAAGACACAGTGGATCAAGTTAACTAAAAACAAGCTTACAGCTCAAATATGATCTTTGCTGAAATTGCAATTCTCAAAAAACCTGTGGTCGCAACAAAGCCTGTTCTTTGATGTTACTGAATAAAGTTCTTGGTCCAGAAGTAACCTCAGCTTGCAGAGAAATAATTTTTTTTATTTCCTACCCCCCAGTTTATTGGAAATCTTTTAATTTTTTTAGCACAGTTCACTGTCAGTCACTGCAGGGTCTGCACTTGTTTTGGCTGTTATCTTCTTAAATGTTTTATATGATGCTGCATTTTGAACACCAAATTATACATCATGCGGGGTATTTATCTTTCTTGTCTTTAAAACTCAGCCATAGACACAAGGATACTTTAATGTCAGTCATTCTCTGCTTCCCTTGACCTTTAGAAATAGTTTCCATGTGAGCTGGGAGTTCTCTGCCCTTTTTTAGTGGGGCTGCCTAGCAGAGAATCTGCTTACCCACAGCTACATTGCCAGTGCATAAAGATGGACCATGATCGTTCCCTGCCCCTTTGCTGGCATTCTCTTGCAGGTAAGAAAAAAAGGCAGAAACTATAAATTGCTTGTTGAACTAAAAAAAAAAAATAAATATTAAATGCATAAAAGTAAATGTAGTTAAATAAATTATAGCTTGGAATCAATTTGTCTGAGAGCAAAATTGCAGATTATTTGCAGCCACTCACAGAACAATTATTATGCACTAGTAGTACTGAACAAAGGAAATTATTTAGATATTTCCTGCAAGAATTCTCAGCCACTGCATTTCAGGAACAGCTCTGAGTGCAACAGCCCCTAATGCTTCCACAAATGAAATCCTGTAAAAGGCTGCTATCATCAATCATTAGTTGTAAAATGCTATCAAGCAATTTAACCTACAGAATCAGCCTACTGTAGCAACCACACTATTGCTTAGTCTCTGTAATAATGCATATTCAATTATCTAGCTCATCTTCTTCTGTCATTATTATAATTGATATTCACAAGCTGCTTAACTGCAGCTCTCCATAAAGAAAAAAAAAAGCATCTAGAGAAAACTGAAAAGATTGGCATGTGGTCATTCCTGTCTATATGGCATACAAAATGGCGTCGTGGTTTAATCCATAAACCACGCAGTCTGCTCACTCACTTCCCCCTCTTTCTTTCCCCCCACTTTGAAGGGGTGGGGAATGGGGAAGAGAATCAAAAGAACGTAACTCCCACGGGTTGAGATAAGAACAGGCCAGTAATTAAGGTACAACACAAATCACTACTGCTACTACCAATAATAATAATGACCAGGGAAACATAAGGGAAGAGGATACAACTGCTCACCACTTGACAACTGAGCCATGAACTGCCCTCTTCCGGGTTCCTGCCCCCAGTTTTTACATCCTGGACATGACGTACTGTGGCATGGAATACCTCTTTGGTCGGTTTGGGTCTGTTTCTGCTTCCTCCCAGTTTCCACTCCTCCCTGGCAGAGCATGAGACTCAGAAAATCCTTGGTCAGACCAAAACATTCTAAGCCGTAACTATAAACATCGGTGTTATCAGTGTTGTTCGCAGTCCAAAAGTCAAAAACGCAGCACTGCACCAGCTACAACGAATGAGAAAAATGACTGCTACTGCTGAACCCATGACAAATGGTCAATATGTAATCTATATTTTTAAAACTGTTCTTAATGCACTGCCTTCAAACAAGTGAGTACATTTCAATGCCTACTGAATGTGGCAGATATGCAGATGTCTGTAGAATTACATTAAATGGTAACAGAACATTGCTGCTCTGGACCCTGGACCCTGGAGCTAGCTGCCAGCACCACCAAGTTGTTGGAGTAGCCTCAGTGCTCCTTTGGCCAGGACCACCAATTTTTCCCAAAGCAATGCTTGGGAAAAGATCAAGGTTAGCACACGTCAGGAACAATTCCTAGAGGCTTACATTCAGCAGCTCTTCCATAGCCAAAATGTACCAGACCATACTACAAAGCAATCCCTGACACTGCTTGGTTTAGTGGTTGGTATAGATATAGCTGCAATGCATCTGCACAAAGCCTGTGCTTTCAGAAGCAAGGTTAATACTTTAAAAAGCATGAGTCTGATTTAGAAACCTGAAGATATTGGTTAGCATGGGCCTGACTTCTTCATATACTTCAGATTTTATAGTAGTAATTAGTAGTAATTCTGTCTAATTTCCCAGCAACACCGAATGGAGGACTTTTATCTGCACATAGGAATATAAGAACATAAAATATAGAGAGCAACACTAAAGATACATCCAATTGAGAATCCCTGTACATCAGCAACATACTGATGCCTGGGGAGCAAACACAGAATAAGAGCACGGAGTACTTTTTTCCCCTCAGCTTTCTTACCTCTCAGCTTCCAGTCACCAACAATTAAGGGATTTCCTGAGCTGAAAATTATACTCAGACTATTTATTTTATAAATTTATGCTCTATGAGTCCATTCAATTGCCTTTCTATAATTCCTTATATTCCCAGCTTCTATAAAACCACATGGCATCACACACAATTCAGTCCTGCATTCTGTGAAAAGCATGTAAGTGTTGAATTACTAAGTTAAAAATCAGGCTTGTGAAGGAAAAAAAAAATTAATTTTCTGCATTTTATGAACATTTGTCAGTGCCATGGCATTTTGAAAATGAACGGATGACTAAAGCTTTTGAACCTTATAGCTTGACTGTTGCAGATTTTAGACTTTTATGCTCTGCATACTCAGTTCTGAAAACATAATACTATTTCTCCTTTTTTTCACCTTTACTCAATACCTATGACAACAACAGCATTTTCAGCATGTCAGGAAAATATACTAGGTATAGTAATATTTTTAATGTTATAATCTTGCTCCATTGTTAATGCAAATTTTTAATGATACTCTCCTGAAGAATTTCCCTTTGGGGAATGTGCTGTATGTATTTGATTTATTTTTACGGTATGTTTTCCAATATTGAAAAAATATGATTTCTTTTTTATACTCCAGTACAAACAGAACAATGGATTCATGGCATGTTTGTTGATCAGTTATGCAAAGGGAAAATTTTATCTCTGGATAATTTGCTGGTTTGTAATTTTTTTCTGTTCTCATTTTTTTTTGAGATATTGTCATTTTGCTGAAAGAAACACACTATAAAAGCAAAAAAATCAAAGCATGGTTGAAATAAAAAGCATCATTATTTTCGGTTTTGGTGTTGGGCTTCTGGAGTGAAAAAGATTACACTGGGAAAATCAACTCTCAGAACAGTCTTTAGATCACAAGAATGCCCCTGAACACTAAAGGTTGTAAAATGCACTTTCTGAAATGTCATATGGAAGTTTGCAAGATGGTGAATTTTCCTCTCAAGGTCTGGGTTATATAGAGCTTAACAGAGACATCTTCAGAAACAATGCTTTTCAGGAAGAACATACTTATTTCCTGGACTGTTACTCCTGAGGATAATAAAGTGGCAATGCTTGATGAAAACCTGAGCACAGATATCAGGAAAAGTGACCTGTCCTGAAGACATAGCTTCACCACTTAGTTTAATCCCTCCTGGCACTCAAATCAGTTTGATATCACAGGGGGAAAGCAAGGTAAGGTGAGACAGAAAGTGTTATAAGATACATCTTTCTTTATTGCGTATAAGGAAAACTTTGACTGGATAAATAGATTTAGTAAATAAAATTGTGAAAGGTTCTTGGCTCTTGTCTCTGAAGAAACTTAATGTGGATGGTTTGTATCTGTATCACTAAACTCTTTTACCTCCTCAACAGGTTGACTGGAGTGACTACCTTACCTCCACATCCTAACTCTTAGACTATGTAGGAGGATTTGGCATAGACAAGGCACTGAGTAGCCTCCTTTGACCAGTAAATTATACCAGATCACCTCCAAAGACACTTTCTAACCTAAATCATTCTACAAGCTTATGATTATCTAGGAGACTTCTAGGTCACTTAAGCCACAGACCTGTCAGTGCTCATAGTAATATTATAGTACAAGGGATCATATTGCAACGATCCCAGGCTCTTTGGCTAGTCTAGATCTACCTATAGGCTATATGTAGAACAGGGGAACAAAGATGTCAACAAACTAAAACCTGGTTCTTTCTTGGTTGCACTTTTGATTTCAGTAAATTAATGTTTTCTGTTCAGATCTATTGTCCTGAAATTTCTGAGTATCTTTAGTAACAGAGCAATTTCCTTATTCTTTGGTACTGTGACCATTTTTCTGACAAATGGGGAAGCCATGACTCAAGCTTCTAAGGTACAACTGGGAAAAGATATATTATTAATAAAAAAGTCTATAATCACTGATGAATTTGAGCAAGTTCAAATTAATATTGCAGTGATGATACTGCAGTGCTGTGACTTGTGTTACATTACATTGTTGTATAGCTAGGTCTGGCAATATGCTGCCTTAAACAAAGAAAAAAACAGTCATAAAAATAGGTGAAAAAAAACCCTAAGAATGTATGATGCATAAAATTTTGTGAGTCTGGTGGTACAGAGACTTGTTTTCAATCTCTTCCAAGGGAGCTTGAAGTTCAAAATTTAGCCCAATATCAGTGCAGAAGTAATTGTCTTTATAATTGTAGTAGACTCACAGATGCAGTTTATGACTTACAAATTGGTTGGAAGTGCAATAAACATACTTTGCATTTTACAGAAGTCGTATATGAAAAGAAGTCCTGGTTCTGCTCAAGTTAAAAGCATTTTTCCCTCTTCCAACAGAAATATTTTACATTCTTTTTTCCCAAGTAAGATCTTAGCAATGGAATTTGACTCTCTGATGAGAATATCCTGAATACTCCATGACATATTGCTGTATTAGAAAGAGCGTAGAAATGTTTCCCTTTCTTAGTGCTTACTACCTCACACCTTAAAAAAATCTTAATTCTCCAATGTGGATGGGAATTTTTAGGAGAAGATGTTTAGTAAAATAAGGTGATAGTGATCTCACTACTTAGATCTGAAAGGAATCTCACTTCAGACTGGAAAAATACTTTTAAATCCCAACCCTGAATCTGGGGTCAGTGTGGGTGTTGACGGGCTTTTATTTATTTGTTTTAAATGAGTATCCTTTTATGAAACATGTAAACAAAATCTTTGCACAGATTCAGGATAAAATCATTCTGCTTGAATCCCATAATCCCTACTTGGTAGGAAAGTGGAGAGCACTGCTGCAAAAACAGAGCAAATGAACCAGTTACTACTTTATTTTCACAACAGTACAGATATGAAAATGCGCTTTGATGGAACAAAGCAAAAAATACAGACTGAGGTGGGGGTAAGGGTAATTACAGTCCAAGCGTAACAGAATTCTCAAACTAAATGGTTTTCTCTACTAAAAAAATTAATGGAACAGCAACTTAGGTAAATGATAAGCAAATTGCAAATGTAAGTTGTAAATCAAATCTGAAGAGTGAGGAGAAAAAAAATTAAATATTATTTCTAATACCTTTGTGATACAGAAGTAGAAAAACTGCAATAACCATGCAGTTGTACTTTGACAAAAAAATGCACACACTTGAATATAAGATACAAATATTGGCCTGTGTTCGACAGAAGAGTCTCGGGACACAGCAAGTCTGAAGCTTACCCAAATTTTACTCCCAGACTCCAGCAATTTGTAAATCAAGGATTGCCAGTGCCAGAGCTTGTATCTTATATGCAATAACTTTCATAGTATTTTCTAGCTTCTTCATAAACCCATGTAAAATTTAATATCTAAAATATCTCGTGAGAAGTAATTAACACCTAAAGTGTACCACACATGGAACAACATATTCTTTTGTTGGTTTTGAAACCTGGAATCAAATTAATCTACTAAGCCTTTCTTGATTTTCTGCATGACACTCAGGATCTATAAAACCTTAAAAGGCTTTTCTTATATCCTGTCATCATCACTTTCTCCCCCAGAAAACTTCTTCCCAGTCTCAGCCTATGCTCTTAGTCATCTTTATGGCCCTCTATGCTTTTTTCCTAGTTTTACTATACAGACTTTCTGTGACAGGAAATACAGATTGCTTGTAGCGTTTAAGATGTGAGCACATAACATATTTCTACAGTGCCAGAAACTTTTCTTCTCTATTCCTTTTCTTAAATACCTAAAAATCCAACTGCTTTGTTGAATCTCAGTGAGCATTAAGATGCTTTCACAAAGTCATTATAAACTTAGATCTTGTCTTTTAGCACCAATATTCATCTTATACACCAAGCTTAGAGATCACCACTGGCATGTTAAAAAAAGAAAAATCTTTATTTTTTCTACAAGTGAATAACTTTTCCATTAAACTTGTCCTCACTTTGCCTCTCTTATGATGGCTGTTCAATGGAGATGATTATAAAGAAGCAGAGCAATATTTTTATGCCGGGTTTAGTCCCAGGGTGCATTGGTAAGATAAATTCCCCAGACCTGTACAAATAATACACAGACAATGTCAGAGAAGAGGTCAACAGAGAAGTGCTAAACCAAACTGATTAACAGCTGCAAGGCATGAAAATCAGATGACAGACTTCAGAAAGTTCCAAGGTAATAGAAGCAAAACCTTGCTTAAATCTACTATTATCAGGGAGTACTGGAGCACGGAAACTGCTGTTTGTCCTTAAGAACTGTATTGGCAATAATCCAGAACTACAAACTAATAAGTTTTACTTCAGCATTGTGCAGATTGATGAAGGAAAATGGATATCAAGTTGAGAGTACATAGATGAACACATAATGCTGGCAATTTTCTACTGCTTTCTATACAGGAAAACCATACCTCCCTAAAAACCCTGAATTTTTCAAGCAAAAAATAAAACTCAATTATAGGATTTACAAGCTTTTAAAAGTTTCGCAATATAAAATTTCATCATTTCTGGCATTAAGAAATTTTCCATCATTTTCCCAGAATTAGTAAAAGGTTAAAAATTTAGAAACAATAATTATGTGAGATATAATTAAAAGCTGATTTGCACTGGCTTTTGGTCTTACCTAACTTTAGAACAGAAAGCCGAGCTGTCTTCAGTCCCTCTCTAGTCAACACTAAAAAATATGTACATTCAGATAGTGATTTATCATATCCTAAAACAAATCTCTGATAAGTCAGAGGAACTGTTCTTTGGAAATATGCGTCTTTCACTACTGGTGGTAGATGGAGTTCAAAGGGTTTATTTAGGTCAATTAACTTAATTTTATTTAGTCTGAGATGAATCCCTATCTCTACACTGGTTGAGAGGAGCCACTGTGTAGTAGTGCTACTAGCATTGCACCATACTTGCATTCCACTGTCCTCAAATATTCGAATTATTGATCTTGGGTTTGCGTTAAATTTAGAAAGTCCACAGAAAGCTTTCTCTGAATGGTACAATTATTAAGTAAAGCAAGTTTATTTCTTCAACTAGAGATTTGTTTACTGAATTCACATGACTTTAGCATCTGTGACTGTATCTGACTAATTCTGGGATAGACTGTCCTCAGCTTTGTACGACAGAAAAGAAATTGGGAGGGAAAAAATACACATCCTGAGCTATGTGACCTTTGAGTTTTATGCAATCACCACATTTTCTGCCTCTCTGAGTTTTACCCTCACCTGTGCCACAATGCCAAGAATGTTTCATTTAGTTGCTAATTCAGTTCATATATTATATAACCAAATCAATGGCTCCCATTACTTGTAATGTGAGCTGTTGACTTTTCATTTACCTCAGATGATTCAAGTGAAGGAATTCCCATGGGGACACTTCAGAGGAGAAAAAAAAAATAAAAAACTAAAAAAAGACAAAACAACACCACCAAAAACTCCAAACAAACAAACAAAAAATTCCAACAAAAAATATATGAAGCCAAGCAGAGTGAATAGAAAGTAGCTTACAGCTTTTTCAGGTCAAACCTAATGCATATTGTGCACTAACAGATTTTAGGGAATAATAGCATACTTTTGTGGCATGAAATGATATTTGTGTCATGAAATCATACATTTTTACTAATCACGCACTACTTGAAGTAATAGAGAATAAGGTGTAAAGTTGTGGTTTTGGGATTTTGATGCTCTCGTTCATGATGTAGAAGTCTCAGAAAACCATCAGTGAAGCGTATAACCAAGCTATCTTTTCTGTTTGTGAAATTTCACACAGTACCTAGCTCAAGTCTGTGAATAGTGCCAAAGCCTAGAAGACAAGAAACATTTCAGAGTTAATCTCCACCATTTTTGTACTGACTGATTTCATTGTCCCTCCCCCTGACAGATATTTGAACACTGAGAGCTGGCCCCTCCCTGGTCAACAGAGAGAAAAGTTAGCTCAGTGAACTGCATGCCAACAGTTGGTTACCTAAAAGCCGGTTGCTTGGCAAGATACAATTCAATTTCTTTCTTGTTTGGGTATTTAGAAAACATCTTTAGATAGATATTATATATGTAGATAATAGTTCACATTGACAGGGTTATTAATATGCTTAAAGTAGTCTTTTACTAATATTCACAGGGGAACAGAAGAATTCCTCTAGGGCCTTTTGGCAGCAAGCCAGATGGCAATGACTTGCTTAGAGTTGTACATTTCTTAAACAAAGGTTTACCAGCAAACAAGGCTTTGTTACCACATGGTGTTTAAAAATAAAACTATGTAAAATCAAGATAATCCATATTGCAATTCAGGTAGGAGGTGCTTTTCACTGTGTAATTTTAAATGAAATTATCCATAACTAGGCACATTTCTAGTGCTTTCCAATGAGGACTGGATCTTGTCTAAGCTGATTACATATTTTCACCATTAGCCTGAAACAGATGAAAAAATCATTACTGATAAAGTCTGTAAGGTAGAGACATAAATAATAAAAAAGACAGAATTACTGCTGCCTAGTCAGTTTTCAGAAGATGCAAGTATAAGGTCATATATGAAGGCACTTATAATTTATACCTTGTTAAGAGCATGGATCTCTCTCTCTGGTTAAGGCCTGGGTAAGCCTTAACCGTTTGCTGATGATGGCAGCAAAAGAACTAGCAGTCTTGCAAATATAAGCAGGACAATGTGAAGTGGAAGTAGGAAGTATAGCATCCCTCTGGTTTAGAGACTGTCAGAGCTATGAAAATACTTGGTTTACATGTTATATCTGCAATTCTAGCAGGAAGTTGAGAAATATGAGAAGATTTAGGAAAAAGTCAATAATATACATGAATAACAAGAAAATTAGCATCACTGACAAGTAAAAGTTCCAAGTCAAGGAACAGAAAAATGATTACTGAGGAGTCTCCCTTTCAGGAAGTACCTAGCAAAATCTGGTGATTGTGCTCAGCTAAAGCTGTGTAAATCCAGACACACAGCTTCCTGATATTTTAGAAGCAATGTTATTTATCCTGTTTAGTAGGAGACACGAAGGACTTGTTTTGCTGAAAATTAAGTTAAAAATGGAAATGGTTTTCTAAATATAATCCATTTCAATCACAGCCATTTGATTTATTTTATTTTTTTTTTTAAGCATTATGGAGAATGTGAGAGGTGATGATCAACATGATGATCACCTTATGTGTCTAAAATCTGTGAACAAACCTACTCTATCCTGGAGTGGGGAGGGGCATCCTCTCAAAAAGAAAGAGAGAGTTAATGACAGAAATATAAGATGGTTTTTAAAACTTTATGTGTTCTGTACATGTTTAAGCAACCA
The DNA here is from genome assembly GCA_032466535.1 of Forpus xanthops. Classification (NCBI taxonomy): domain Eukaryota; kingdom Metazoa; phylum Chordata; class Aves; order Psittaciformes; family Psittacidae; genus Forpus; species Forpus xanthops. The sequence goes on from JASSUY010035566.1 coordinate 10,409, forward strand.
ATCTGTATCTTTGCTGATGATTTCTGATTTGTTTTAAAGGCTCACTTCATATCAGACTGACTTGTGTTCTGGATACCGAAGCTATTAGATTCCAGGCCTCCCACATCTATAGAGATCACCTGAGCTGCTGAGCCACTGTACCTCTGACCTTCCCTTCAAAGAAGATACTGCTAGAATGGAATAGAATATTTCTTAATGAAAGCAGGAAAGCAGAGGCTGCTGGAGAAAAAAACACAGAAGAAGTAATACCCTGGTTTGACACTTCACATAAATTAGGAAACGGGAAAGTTTGGCTAAACCTCTGCTTCAAGCTGTCTGCAGCAAAGATTTTAAGTCAGGGATTTCCAGCTGCAAGGACACCAGCTGCTACCAGTAGGCTGGACATGCTGGTTTTCTAGGTTGCATTTGCTTTTGAAATACATGCGGAATCAGACCAAGATTGTCACAGAACTGCTGCTCTGGGACTTTTGCTCAAACAGAGATTCCCAAGAGTTTCATGTCTGTAAGGAAATGTTGAGTTTTCTAGCACTCAGCTAGTAGAAAGGGGCATTTCTTGGTTAACTCAGCTCTGCTCTGGCAAAACCCTATGCCTGATTGATAAATGTAGGTGTTTTTAAACAAATTCCTCCAAGTTCAAAACTGCTAATTTTAATTTGGGAACTAGGTTTCTACATCCATGGGTGCTGATATGTTATACCAAACAGCATGACACACTTCTTGGTGAAATTCTTTTCCACCAGGAAATCTCTTGTCTTCCTTGAAAGCTATGGAGCTATGGTATGACCTCATTAGTTTTGGACTTGACTTCCCATCATCATGAGATTGAGGGCTCTGTGCCTTTCTCCATATAAGGTGATAATTTACTTTCATACCTCATAATTAGTAACAAACAGAATATCAGAAAAATCAGAGGTAAAAAAAATTCATTTCTGGTCGGCATGATTGTTGCAAGTAACTGACAGCTTCATCAGAATTAGTTAACTGCTCCTCTTCTTTAACACTGGAGATTCTTTTATCTCTGCCCTTCATGTTCATTTTGACTCTGCCTGGAATAACTGCAATATTCAGGATTGGTTTCTGATTATGGCAATTCATTTTAGCCTGCGCTTTGCTAATTGAACGTCTCATTTCTCACATATCATTGTAAGAACAGATGGCAATTGGCATCCGTTCCTTCAGAAAAATATATTTCTGCAGTCCCAAGACTCCAACCTCATGAAAATCTTCAAAAAAACGATTGTATCCCTTTCTGTCAGAAGAATGTTTAAGCATATTTTTATCTAATTATAAATTCTGTCAAAAGGGGAAAATTTCAATAACACATTACTGACTTAGCAACACACATCCCATTAAAAGCATATGCGATTGTGGAGAGATGTACATACATCCTAGAAATTAAGCAATTGTTGTGAACTGGAAAGCTTTTCCGCATCTAGTATTTACATTGAGTACTCCTTTCTATAGTTATAAAATCTAGGGCCATGGCTGTAGTCCCTCCAAACCAGCATGAGGTAACAGCACCAAATGAGTCTGGCAGTAAAAGATGCCATATTTTCTGTATGCCTGTCAATTCATGATATTTAACACTTCTTGAAGGTGATATTCAGAATACAGTTTCTTCAGAAGTCTCTTCTCAAACTCGCATAGCTTCTTTCATCTTATATGGCTTTCCCCGAGAGTATGTACATAGTTTTGAATTAGCTAATCTTGAATAGAGATCAAAGAAATATAATTGAAAATTGAGGTTAATATGATGTCAGCAGTAATGTAGAAAAATTACTAGCATGTGGAAAATGCGGCAGAGGGTACTGATAGAGTGAGACCATCCCAAAACCATTAACCTAGCTTGCAATCAAGAGAAGGTCAAGTTTGACATCCTCAGGACAGTGAGAAGAGCGTGTAGCAAGCTCAAAAGGCAGATTTTGGCCTCTTCAGGAACCTGCTTAGTAAGATTCCATAGAATATAGCCCTAGAGGGCAGGGGGGCCCAAGACTGTTGGTTGATATTCAAGAATCACCTACTACAAGCTCAGGAGTGTTGCAATCTGACTAGAAGGAAGTGCTGAAGGAGGGCCAGGAGACATCCTTGAATGGATAAGGAGCTGCTGAGGAAAATTCGAAGGAAAAAGGAGGCTTATAAAAGGTGGAAGGAAGGACAGGCATCCGTGGAACAATACAGGGATGTTTTCTGGGAAGCTAGAGACCAGGTTAGGAAAGGTAAGGTCCACTTAGAATTAAAATTGGCTAGGGATGTGAAAGATAACAGGAAGGGATTCTGTAGGTACATCACAAATAAAAGACAGACTAGGGACAATGTGGATCCTCTCTGTAAGCTATCAGGAGAACAGGTTACCCCAGATTTGGAGAAGGTTGAGCTTCTTAATGACTTCTTTGCCTCAGTCTTCACTGGAAAATGTTCTGACCACACCACCCAAGTCTTGGAAGGCAGATGC
>JASSUY010035566.1:13551-36061 GCA_032466535.1 Forpus xanthops
TTCTTAATGACTTCTTTGCCTCAGTCTTCACTGGAAAATGTTCTGACCACACCACCCAAGTCTTGGAAGGCAGATGCAAGGACTGCAAGAATGCAGACGTTGGGCCCACTATAGGAGAGGATCTGGTTCGAGACCATCTTAAGAACTTGAATATACACAAGTCTGTGGGACCTGATAAAATCCATCTGCAGGTCCTGAAGGAGCTCGTAAATGAAGTTGCAAAGCCACTGTCCATCATGTTTGAAAAACTATGGTAGTCATGTGAAGTTCCCGATGACTGGAAAAAGGGAAATGTGACCCCCATTTTCAAGAAGGGGAAAATGGATGACCCAGGGATCTACAGATCAGCCAGTCTCACCTCTGTGCCTGGCAAAATCTTTGAGCGGATTCTCCTGGAAGGCATGCACATGAAAGACAAGGTGCTTGGTGATAGTCAGCAAGGCTTCATTAAGGGGAAACCATGCCTGATCAATTTGGTGGCCTTCCATGATTGGGCTACAAAACTGACAGAAAGGGACAGAGCAGTTGATGTCATCCACCTGGACTTGTGCGAAGCGTTTAACACTGTCCCACTTGACAACCTTGTCTCTAAGTTGGAGAGATATCAATTTGAAAGGTGGACCACTCAGTGGATAAAGAATTGGCAGGATGAGTACATGCAAAAAGTTGTGGTCAGTGGCTCAATATCCAGCTGGACACCAGTAACGAGTGGTGTCCCTCAGGAATTGGTGTTGGAACCAATCTTGTTCAACATCTTTGTCTGTGACATAGACAGTGGGATTGAGTGTGCCCTCAGCAAGTTTGCCAATGACACTAAGCTGTGTGGCTTGGTTGGTGTGCTGGAGGGAAGGAATTCTATCCAGAGGGACCTTGATATGCTTGTAAGGTGGACTGATACCAACCTGACGAAGATCAACCATGAGAAGTGCAAGGTCCTGCAGCTGGGTCGGAGGAATCCCAGGCACAGCTACAGCTTGGGCAGAGAAGAGATTCAGAGCAGCCCTGAGGAGAAGGACATGGGGGTGTTAGTTGATGAGAAAATGAACATGAGCTGGCAGTGTGCACTTGCAGCCCAGAAAGACAACCATATCCTGGGCTGCATCAAAAGGATTGTGACCAGCAGGTCAAAGGAGATGATCCTGCCCCTCTATTCTACTGTCGTGAGACCTCCCTTGGAGTATTGTATGCAGTTCTGGTGTCCTCAACATAAAAAGGACATGGAACTGTTGAAACAAGTGCAGAGGAGGGCCACGAGGATGATAGGGGGACATCCTGTATGAAGACAGGCTGATAAAGTTGGAGCTGTTCAGCCTGGAGAAGAGAAGGCTGTGTGAAGATCTCATCGAAGCCTTCCAGTATTTGAAGGGGATCTATAAGAATGCTGGGGAAGGACTCTTCATTAGGAATTGTAGTGATAGGACAAGGGATAATGGGTTAAAACTTACACAGGGGAAGTTTAGATTGGATATAAGGAAGAAGTTCTTTATTGTAAGAGTGGTGAGGCAGTGGAATGGGTTGCCCAAGGAAGCTGTGAATGCTCTGTTGCTGGTGGTGTCCAAGGTCGGGTTGGACAGAGTCTTGAGTAACATGATTTAGTGTGAGGTATCCCTGCCCCTTGCAGGGGGGTTGGAACTTGATGTTCGTAGGGTCCTTTCTAACCCTAACTATTCTGTTATTCTATGATTCTATGATTTTATGATTTAAGACCCCCCTCCAGCCAATCAGGCAAACTATTAAAGACCACTTGGGTCTGACAAAGAAGAAATCCTCAAGAAACAGATTCAGCATCACTGCCTATGTCCATGATTTTATCAAATTAAGAGATGCTGGTGAAGTGTTTTGAATTATCTGAAATAATCACTCCATCCAATTGTTTTATAGGTTTCAGTCCTGCAGGAATTTAGCCTGTGGATGCTAATTTTAAAAACCTTGCTGTCCCTCTTTTTCTTCCAGTTGCTTGAGGTAGAATTTGTCTCTTTTTGTGCCTGAAGAAACATGGCTGACAAACTCCAGAACAGATATGTATCATCTTAGTTGAGTATATGTATATCCTATCTTTAAGGTGAGATTTTAATAAGCTGTCAACCTTGGCCCAATTTACCTTCCTCAGAAATCTGATGGAGCCGTATCATTAAATCCCATGGAAGAAGCAATAAGCCAGAAACTGAATTCATGCAAAAATTCATCCTTGTTATAGATATCCAATTGAAACATGGAAACTAACACCTGTAGGGCTGTCTGCATTGTACTGAATATAGCTACTTTGCCATAACCATGACATGAAGAATGCTATAGTCTGTACTTGTCTTCAGTGAGATATTCAAGGACTTAGATCCATCAAAACAATAAAAGATGTTGCAATTGCATAAAAAGTAACATTATTCTCAATATATTAAACCCCCAAAAAGATCTGCCATATAAAATGACATGTTCTGTGATACAAAGCTCAAAGAAAGTGTACTGTCCACAGTAAGATCTCCCATTCATCCATTTGCAGGAGAGCATCACTTAGTATGTTATTAACTGTATAATTAATTTTACATTGTGCTGCTGGACTTTCTTTTTCCTGCCGTGCTGTCTAAGGCTTTATGCTGCAGGATATTGGAGTCCGGTGGACTATGCATTGCCAGAGCAATGGTAGCTTATGCAATTCAGACATCAAATTTTTGCAGGGAATAACAAAATATGTACTTCACTTTATGTTACGCTCCACTGCAAAATCCTTCATTACCAGAAGCAAACTTTTGCAAAAGTTTAATCAAGATTAAAAAAAAAAGAGAAAAATAGAAAAGTGCTATGCCAGTAATACCATAGAATCATAGAACAGTTAGGGTTGGAAAGGACCTTAAGATCATCTAGCTCCAACCTCCCTGCTGGTGGCAGGGACACCTCACACTAAACCTTGTCACCCAAACCATATTGTTATCTAACAGTATCTGCTAACAAGAACTTAAAAATATCATCTTCTAAAATGACTTGGCCAAGTCTAACACTGATTATTGACACAACTACAGACATCTATATGCTCTGCTTACCAAGTACTTCTTTTCAGTAGCTACCACATATTCTATTTCTTCAGCCTCAGCTATGTCTTTCTTTTGAATTTATTCTTATTGTTACCTTCAGCAGCTTCCCTAACTCCAGCAACCTGTGTGAAGCTCTTCCAGAAAGTGCTAGTATTTAGAAATCAAGCATGCTTGTCCAGCAACCAGATTTTGTATGCATAGTTTTCACTGGTTATTCACCGGACTTGAGAGGCCAAGATTACACTGAATAAAGATTAAATCATGTAGTCTCATTAAATATAAAGTAGGAAGACAGGATCTCCTCTGAAACATTCAAAGACATGCACTATTCTCCTTTTATTATACAGGGGATTTATGCTTATATTAAATGGCCAAATTAGACCAAATATTACATTTTTTATTCAGAAATGTTAGTTCCAGTTTACAGAAGCTAAGGCCAGCTGGTACAGATTTTTTTTCATCTTTAAAAATGAACTGCATCATTCTGCACATATGACTTCTAATAATCTGACTTTGTTGTCAATCATCAGGGCTATCCATCCATCCATCCATCCATCAATCCATCCATCCATTCATCCATCTATCCTTCTATCCATGTCCATACAAAGGTTTTTTGATCTCCGGCTGTAAAAAAAAATTACACAGGTTTTTGCAGAATCAATTCTTTAACAGTAAAGTTCTTAGTGAATAGAATATTAGGTCATGGAAATGCAGCCTTTATTTTTAATATAGATGATAAATATCCTTGAGGCATACCCCTTAATAAAAGCACCTGTCAGTAGCTGCAAAATTTAAATTCAATTTCTCTGGTCATTAGAGATAGATTTGAATAGCTAGATGTCAAGGCAGGTGCCACACTATATTTGATAGTAAGTTAATGGCCCTTGAAATTCAGAAGCAGTATGTCATCCCTAACAGCTCCCTTTGTAACCAGCTCTCCCTCTTCCAGACTTATACCTTCCCATGTTTCCACTGCTTTTATTAAGATCAACAGCTGAATGTGAGAATAATGATGTTCTGTTTATATGAGATAACATATCATGTTATACCATTGTAATGCTCGTGATCTCTGGAACTTCATGTCTGTGAAGCTTCAGTTCTCTGGGTGTATTTTTTCAAACACAGGAAAATTATGTCTATGCACTGCAAATAAACCATATATGCTATTAAATGTACTTGTGTTTCTTCTGATCCTGGCTATTTAATATTTCATTTAATTCAGATTTATATGGCTTTCTATCCTTTCTGCCTTATGAAATGGAGAGGATTGTTTGGAAGGCTAAAGAGGCAATGCTAAAATTTCCTTGCAGAACAATGGGCCAAATGCTGGTTTTGACTCACATTATGCGGTTGAAGGTGCAATTTGGCTTCTAAGGTTTTAAAATATCAGCTTGGGTAAAACAAACATCCTCTTTTCAGGTTCCCTCAAGTGCCACATCAGATGGCAGCAGTGGTTTATAGCAAGCATTTGAAAGACATGTCGTACACTGCAGGGAATGAAAAGAGTTTTAAAATATAAGGCAGGGTTTTACCAATTCTGTCCAGTGTCACCACTTGCAGTAACATTCCCTGCATATTTGAACACAGAATATCCCTGGATACAGGATCATAGAATAAATCAGATCTTAGTAGCAAAAAACAGTCTGCAAAAACTCAAAAAGTCCATCTGCTGTGCTGCTGCTACCTGAGCATTTGTTTTTTTCATTTTGGGTGATGATTACTGAAACTTGAACACCTTTAGTATCTGCTAGAGAATTTTTGCTTGGTACATCTGTCACACTAGTCATATTTTAGAGGTGATCATGACATAAATATTTAACCAAACCTGTGGTATATTCAGCAATGTCTACACCCCAGATGTAGTACTTGTAGACCCAGGCTTGCAACACACTTAATCAGACTTTCTGCAGGTTGCTGCTAGTGGGCTTAATGTCTTCTCCAGCCAATGCAGTCATTCTTATCCTTTCATTGTATCAGATTTAACTGTGTGAGCATGTGTTGAGTCAGATCAACTTGCATGTTAAGTGTCTCTAGCCAGTTTAAGAGCTGTTGATAGATGGTGTGTATGGTTTCTTTTTACTGGCTTGTTAACACCAGTTGAATGAAATTAGCTGTTGGCCCACTCACCAAAAAATGCTTATTAATACCATTTCCATTCCTTTGAAGAGAAGGTTTCTGCTATTTGTTTCATCAATACACTGATTTTGAAAAAAATAGCAACATGTAAACTAAGCTGCTAAGGGGGAGGATATAATATAGTTGAGGAGGAGGGTGGAAACTGAAAGGGGAAAAATAAAAACTGTTTTCATAGAATTCTGGAAATTTTTCTAATTCCTGAGGAAGTTCAGAAGATAACAGTAAAGTTCGTGAAATTTGTAACTTTACCATTTAAGACTACCTATTGAAGAACTGAAATAGATGTAAAATCACCCCAGTGCATTTAAAATCCCAGCAGCTGGTGTGTCGCATTAGCCCATGATGCCTTGCCTCTGAGAGCATCCCTCTCCAGCCGCTACAGGAGCACCCAGGTGGCTGAGAGCCACAGTGGAGTCCTAGACATGCCTAGGGAATCACCGGCAGACATCTGATTTTCTTCTAATTATATCTCAGCAATCATCCCTGTGGAAAACAGTTTGTGTAAACATGTCTCATGCAATTCTGTCATGTAGTAAAGATCTGCAAGTTACATTTTAATTCAATTGAGTTAGAGTGGAGAATACTCAAAATGTTGAGGCTAGGCAATCTGTATCCATGCTGTAAACATTAGCCCACATCAGTAATCCTTGCAGTAAAGCCTCAAGGGAGAAGAGTGCTATGCAACCTGAGCTTGTCAGCAAGGTCACACTGAACTGTACAGCAGGGTTCAGACTTCAAAGCACTTACTCCACAGACATTCCCAAGTTACCTTTTATTCCACATCACTACAGAAACATAAAAGAGTTTAATACATATTGAAATTCAATGAAAAAGTGCAATATACATTAAAGCATTCATAATAAGATTAAAAAAAAATAATTATCGTTCAGATCAGGGAGGGCAAAAACCAGTTTCTTTTCAGTGGTGGAAATACTTTAAAAGTGGAAATAATCTCCTTCACATATTTGAAACACTTTGACTTCAACAGTTAAACAAAATGAACATGTTCTTATGATGAGTTTACATTTTGGCAAGCTAGTTTCCTGACCAAAACAATCCATTTGAATATGTTTTTCCAGCTCCATTGTTACATTTTTAGCTAAGGGATGAATCAAAACAACATCCATATACTTTTTTTTGCGATTGAAACTTTATGTAATTTTTGTTAAAGCTTACTCAGAAGTCAGGTGAGACAAAATGCATTGAAAAAAATTCACGATGGTACAATACTACTGCTCAGTGAGAAAGAAAAAGGGGCCATCATAGATGTTTTTTATCCCACACACCTCCTCCAAAGACCATGTCCTATATAAAAATACTGATACAAACTGGTTTGTCATCTATTAAGGTATTTTTTAGGTTAACAACCTTCTGCTCCCATACAGTGGCAAACAGACCAGACCCTCATCTTGGACTTGTGTGACAGCCACAGATGGGCAATTCTCTTCTTTGGTAATTTTCAGATTTCAGAATTTCTATTCTCTTCACAGCAAAGGAATAACCAGCTCTGGCAGTCTATCCAGTGAGTGCTACCAGTTTTTAGTGATCAACAGTGTAAGAAACTGTTGCCGAAGGACAGGAAAACCAATCCAAATACACCTGTCTGAAAATCAATGCAATAATCTGAGTTACAAAACTCTTTTCAGAAAAGTTTCAGATATAGGAAAACACTTGCATATACCAAGCATTTGAATTAGGGCCCCATTTGGTGATGCAAGCTTCATGAAATTTGAGTAGACTTCAATCACCATTGCATGTCCCCCTTTAACACAGTACTTTGATCCACTAATGAGAAGCTTAAAAAGTGAAAAGGCACATGAGCTTCAACATTACAGATAATCTTTGTGCTTAAGAACTAATTGTTGTTGGTGATATAATTTTTTTTCTTTTTGGCCTTTGAAAAATGCCATGAATTCCATTGTTCTTAACAAACCAAGAAAATCAAACTTTTGGGTACGGCTCTGGGATGTGTTTCACAGCAATACAGCTTCGTCCTTGTTGTATTAAATGGGCATACATTGTTTTTAACAGTTCTGGGAGGAGAAAAAGAACTATCTCAGCTCCCTTCTTGGATAGAAAAGGAAACATAATGAGAAAGAGCTCATGCAACTGATACATTTATTGGAGGTGGGACATGGCTTTGTTTAAGTACCATGAATTTCTATTTGAATAATTGGCAGTGGCAATCCAAACAGCTGTGCCTGATTAAATTAATTCTCGCTGGCACTTTGAAAGTCAGTAGTTCTCTGACAGTAATTAACAACACACAAAGGCATTCACCTATCTGAAATGAAGACATCTACCTCCCCCAAGCTTCAGCTGCTCCTTGGAGAGATCCTCATCTGTGCTCAATATTCACTTTCGTTCAGTATTGTTCTGTATTTATCCAACAGAGATGGCTACTGTTGCAAGCTACCTTGGAGTTGTCTTTTTAAAAGTTACTCTACATTTAAAAATGTATTACAGTGATTTAAAAAAGAATTGTGGAGTGCCATTAAGAAATTCTAAAATACTAAATCAACATAAGAGGTCATAATTATTTCTGTAATATGTATTATATATTAAACTTGTAAAACTGAAATAACTGCAATATGCTGTAAATTTGAGAATGAAATCCAGAGTTTTCACTTAGAATCTATCCTGGAAAATAGGTCTGCATATATCTTTTAATACTGGATCTTTTAAAACCATATCTCTCCTGGTTAACTTTTTTATACTGTACATATTTTTTAAGCCAAATTTGTCCATTTCCATCATTAAGACTTTAATTAAAGAAGGTCCCGAGCTCTGAATCCCCTCAATTTGATGTTTTGCTGTCATAAGAGAAGGCACATGCCTCCACAAATCACTGACTCCCACCCACAGATTTTTGTAACCACATTACAAAAACTGGAGGAGATTACTAAGCTACAGATCTACTTGAAATATTCTCCGTTGGTGTTTCTTAAAGTATCTACATAACCATAATGGGACTTCAGCATCTCAGCATCTAATTTCAAGGCATTTTGCAGCTAATAGATTTTCCAGCCCTTACATACCCTGCAGTCTTCCCAGTTCTGTCCCTTGTAGGCATGTAACATACAACGTAGTATCCATTCATTTCCTTTGTTAACCTTGCAGCTCAACCACTTCACACTTACAAGGGAATGTAGTAGCCTCATTGTAATTAATTTCTGATCATGTCATGGCTGTATTCATTAGCCTATGTGAAAGGCAGAGGTCAGCTTAAGTTTTATGGCACCTACTAATGAATGGAGTACTTCATCCGGAGTGTGGGAAGAAATGCAGCAGAGTGAGGACTCATAATAATTTCCTCAGCTTCTTTAGTAATTTCACCAGTCAATAAAAAGTTTTTATGATATAAATGCTCACTCCTCATATCATAGGAAAAATTAATATTTGTCCAGTTTCAGTTCAAGTGATATCTCTGTAGCGCTCAAGCAGCCCTTGGCAGCACTGTTCATTAGTCTCAGTGTGTATATTACCTTTCATAATTAGAGACTCTTAAACTTTTTAGTCATGGGAATTCAAAGGTAACAAAAGAAGAAGAAATATTGTGCAATTCATTCTAATTACAGATTTACATGTTTTTGGCTGGATTAGGAAGTGAAAGTTATGGTCTTAGCCTCGCTTTAGATAGGCAGTCATGTTTCAGATGTGCCATATGCCACTCATGAAACAGAGCTAACCTAAGGTAAACATGAATGAGAAATTTCAAAGAACATCAAGCAATGGGACTATGAATGGCAGTTTTCTGAAACAATTGTGAATCTTTCGCTTCATGTGCAGAGCTGAACTGAATCATGCATGTGTGAGGTCAGTAGAGGGTCAAGAGGAGAATGCTCAAAATACAGAGGTTCCAAAGAAATCTTGGACTCCATATAGTCAACAGCATAACTCACACTGACATTAGGTTGATCATGACCCTGCTGTACTCAGTGTAGCAGAAGAAAATTGGCTCCTTCTGCAGGATAGGGTTTTGCCTTTGCCTTCCTTTGTTTCCATCAACCAGCTCTTACTGCACGTAGTCTCCAAACAAAGTTGAATTTGATTTTTAGCCAAGAACACTTACAAAAATTGGGATGTAAATATATAATTATCTTATTAATGTCCCCTACCTCCTCAATGCCCTATTAACTCTTTATTGCACAAAAAATTTGAGCCCCTCAGATAGCAAAACCCATAAACTTTTTACTAAAAATGTAGCTAGTGATAAAAATCATACTGAAAAATAAATGCAAACAGATTTTTCAGCTATAGTTGTGATTTTTGCAACTACACTTTTTTAATCAGATGACCAATTTGTCCTAAATTTATTCCTCCTTACTTTAGGAATTCTGTGTCTCACATTGTGATTTTTCTGTTGTGTTGTTGATATTAACCCTGTCTTTCGCTGGTTGCTTTATAAGTGCTGTTAATAAATCAATAAACCATTCTGATGGCAATTCAGTTTAACTAACTGAACTGAGTAGTTTTTCTCTGCATTGTTATTATCAGATGACATTAAGTCATCGAGGTCTATATGTAGCTCTGGTCATTAGCAAGGAGGAGGTTCCCTCTCTGCCCAGCATGCAGAGTACTGATATAATCTTGAAATTCAGCTGCTCAGGCTCTGCTTGTCACTGTAATAAATTCTTTTGTGTGTGATGATGAAAACTTCTCCTAAGTACAGGAAGGCTGTTTAGTTTTTTTTTTTTGAGTGGTGCCTAAAACTTAATAATAATGTCAGTATATCATACGGTAATGATGATTCCATTAAAACAGTCAGAAATAATCAGTCTTTTTGACGCTTACTGTAAAAGCCAAGAAATTCTATTATCAGAAAACACAGAAAAAAAAATATTCCATGCTAAATTTACCCTGAATTTCGGTCCACTTAATGTCTTTCATCAATTTCTACTGTCTTAGTTTAACAAATGGAATCATAAATAATGCAATCTACACCAATTGCACTTATTTGCAATTAGAATTTTTTTGGTGCTCTGTTTTATGAATATTTAATAAACTGTGTAACCTTGATGGAATGGGTGTAATTTAGAAGGCCATAATGAATATTTAGAAAGTCTTGTTTTGTGATCTCAACTTCTGATTTTAAATTAACAGCCAGTAAATCTTTCTGCATCATGCTCAGCTCAGCAGGTCTAACATTTTCCCCATATAGGAATACATGGATAATTTCAAGATATCATTTTCTATTTCAAAGGAACTAGGTTGGGGTTTTTAAGCTTCTAATAGTTATTATCTGAAGTTTTAAAGTAAGTGTTTGAGGGTATGTATTGAAACAAATTAAAAAAAAAAAAAACAAACTCCAAAAATGTATATTTAGGATGTAAGATGCAAAAAAAAAGAGATATTGCATATAACAGAAGCTACTAAAACAGAAACAATGATTCATGGCCAGTTCAGTCCTTGCTTCTTGAGGGACAGGAGCCACTAGCTGAAAGTTTTATCAGATTTTCTCCAGTTTGCTGCAGCGACTTTATTTTAAAAGATACTGTCATGGGGGAATACTAACTTGCAACATCCACATTTGTCAGCCATTTAAAAATGCAGTAAAGAGAAATCCCAAGAAGGCAACTGGCAAAAAGGGAAACACGTGTTCTTCTAGCAATAAAAAAAAATCTTGTGATGGAATGGGTATTATTCAGTCAAACTAAGCCTTATGCTTCTGAAGTATGTGTGAGATACAGGAGAACAGAAACTCAGGATTGGGTAAATCTCTGGGGGCAATTCCATAGAGTGCTGCTACACCTGCAAGTTTCACTGCAAAGTTCTATGGATCAGCATCTTGAAGTATGTAAAAAAAAATTGCAACGGGTGACAGTGAGATCTTAGGCATTGCTCCCTCCACCTTCAGAATTAGCTTAGGAAACTGCTGGAAGAATTGTGCTGGCCTCATGGGAAATACTATTCATTTCAGAGCCTAGAAACAGCTACAGTTCAGGTATGTGGAAGAAACTGGAGACAGGAATCTAGCTAAAGCATCAAGTAAGCCAAATAAACACTTCCCTCAGTGAGAGGATAATGCTGATTTTGTTCACATTACAGTACTGGAAATTTATTTAGCCCAGAATCAAACAGTCAAGTGCCAGTGACCTACCTCACTGGCAGTGGCATGCTGTCTCTCTGCAGGCAAAATATGTGCCCTCTTCCACCAACTATGTTACTGCCCTGAGCACACACCTTGGTGTCCTGTAAGCAGTTGATCACAAACTGCCTAAGTATTATATAGCAGCAATCACCTTGCTGCACATCATCAGAACCGAAGGGAAGAAAGACACCAGTCTGGAGGAAGATGCTGATCAAGAGTGAAACATCTAGAGGATGTCCCTTTCTGGATGTGACTTTCTCAAAAAGAAGATGAATCTGTCTTGAAAAAGTTGATTTGATGCCAAAAAAAAAAAAAAATCCAAAAAGAAAAAAAAATAAATGTAGCTGCAAAAGCTATTGAAAATGCTGCAGGAAGAAGGCTAACAGACAGCTGTAATACTAGTTCCTTTCAGTGGAACAGAGCAAGGATAGGACCATACTGCACAGCAGTAGTCTGGTTTCCCCTATACTGTCCATCTTCATGATCAGCTGTAATACACGGCCACATGAGCAGTGCCATTACTATCTGACAAAGAGGGGGCTTAATCACCACACTGCAGATGTCACTTCTTTAGCAGAGTCCCCAGAAACTTATCACACCTGCAAGACTCTAAGCACCCCCATTCACAGTAAAGTACCTAAATTCATGTGTGGGCAACTGAAGGAAGCAAGACTGTTTCCAGACAGCCTTACTTTTATGTTAGGATAATGCACAAATCCCAGTATAGCTGCAGAGACTAGAAAATGCACAGATTGAAGTGGCTGCTTCAAACATAGCTGCTTTGTTTGAAAAAAGATTATTACATTACTTGAGTTTGGTATTCGATTATAAAAGTGTTGAGCTTGTTGGCATTTTGTCTGCTATTCTTATCAAAGTTGAGACAAGAAAACATTTATCTTAGCTATGAGAATGGAAATAATCTTGTGGAATATGATCATTACTGCTAATACATGGGTTTCAATGTCTTCCTAAACAACCTATTACTTTGTTTGTCTTTCATTTGAGAGTCAAGTTAAAACAAACAGAAATGAGCTTGTTTCCCTGAAGCTGGAACTGTTTTTAAGAATGTTCTGACTCCAAAGATGGAAACAAGACTTAAAGTATTTGCATCATAACTGTGCCCAACTATTGCTTGATCAAAAACTGGGGGGGGGGGGGGGGGGGAGAAAGGAAAAAAGGGAAAAAGATTTATTTGCTGAATGTTATTATATATACATCTTTTAGATAGAAAAATTTTCATTAGGAAAGAAATAGTTATTCAAAGGACAACAGAAATAGTTGATCCCACAAAGCAATCATGCACAGAAGGTGCTTTAAAAGAGAGAAAGTAAGGTGTTAAATCTGAGGTTGAGATAGTCAAGAGCTATGATTCATAGGTCTCAGGCTACCATTCACTTTGACTTAGAGTCTATGCACACAGCTGCTGTCTTATGCTGCTATTGCATAAGACAGAGTGATTCGTTATTGCAGAGTGATGTGAATCATGAAGTCTCTGTTGTGGCATGTTTGCAACAGCAATTTTTACTCCTTTGTTCTACTTTTAAAAGATAACACTGTTAACAAGGTAACAAAATCAGACCACCAGGGAAACCACAATCAGAGACTTCATTTCCAGCCTTCCTGTAGTCAAATAAGATGCCAGCCATGTGTGTACTGAATTTAAATTTTCAATGAGATTTGCTATTCCCTGAAAAAGTCTGAAGGGAGTATTACCCTATGACTTTTATTTCAAGGAAAATACTCAGCTTTCAAAAGGAATTGTCATGCAAGGACAAGTTGCCTACCCAGCAAGCTGTGTGAACAAGCCCCTTTTTTTTCTGGTCTCAATAAACTTATCCATATCAGACATATAACTGTCTGTAAACTTCTAGTTCCTGAGACATTTGTTTCTCATAAAAATGAAACAGCATTTAAGATAAATGATTAAAGCTCTGTGGAGTTTTTTTGCAAAACTACAGCTAAACCATTTACATGCTTACAAGCTGTAAATTCTTATAACAAATTCTCCCTCTTGTGGCTCAGATTACATTAGTTATTGATGAATCAGGTTTTTGGTTAGCTGCTTCTTTTACTGGAAAATTTCTAGGGAGAGAGAAAGCAAATAAATACTTCTAAGTTACTTCCTTAGAAGTTCTATCTATATTCCAATAAAACATTACAAAGGATTGGTATAATTGAAAGAACACCAGTAAAATCAGTACTGAAGAAATAAATAGTGCAGAAACCAACATAGTGATGAAAACAGGCAGCTTCTTCTAGGTTACTCCTTCTGTTACAATCTGGAAAAACTGACATTAGAATCAATAGGGATGAAACAATGAAGTTTTGTGGCCATAAACTCACAAAGAAGTTCACAAAAACCTCTTTGATTTTAATAGCATCAGAACATTGTTATTATAGACTTCATGCTCTGATACAATTTCAATACACTGGGCTGCTAACGGTGCCTGATTTGGTTGCTTCAGTCCTCTAGCCCACGCAGAGTCACTGGAGAAGCAATATCTTCAAATCCCTGAGCAGAACAACCCATGCCACTCACATAGATACAGCAGTGATATGCTTCCAGTGCTCCGCAAGCCTCACTCTTTGCCTTACCCAATGGGCCACTGAGCCAGAATGTGTGGCACTAGTTCATTTATCTTTCATGGAAGCTTATTGTGCTTTCAAAGCTGTCAACTCCAGAACAACAATGAACATAATACCTTTGATGTGCTAACACTTTCCTGCAGAAGTGGCAAATGTCAATACAATTTTATCTTATATTCCCGCTGAAGAGAGCAGAGTTTCATTCAGTACATCTGCACCACTGGACAAGAGCACTTTCTAAGATGGCCATGGACCTTAGCTATACAGAACAAGAGACTTACTAGAAAAAATAGTTTTGTCCTAGCCCTTACATCCAGATTTCCTTCCAAAACAAATTAGGACACACCAGTGTATGGTCACACTCAGGTCTCCATCCTCACAGACAGTTGGAATGGTGCCAGGCTGTAAATCTAAGTACCAGAGCCAATGGAAATGTGGTGAGGCATATTTGTCCAACTTTACCAACACAGACAAAAGGATCATGCCATTGTACACAGTAAGAACTGTAATTTCTGGATAAAGGATTGAAACACAGAGATGAATTTAAGTCTTTGCTATTACAGTTTTCATGTAGAGAGATCAACCACTACTAATTTTTGTCACTTCAGCACTATCTAACGTACAAGGTAGGATGCTGGATAGGCCAAATGGACATTAATCAGACAAAATAAGAAAATTGGAAGTCTAACAGTTACCTAGGAATTGCTTGAAACTAAAGCAAGTTCACAGAACCTTATGATGGCATAAAATTACTGTAAGTTTTTATAGAGCATAAACAGGGGAAACAGCAGCAAAAGATATAGAGAGGACCAGCCAACAAAGTAAGTCATGATGACAGGGCTAATGCAATAACACTTTTCAGACTCTACAAACATTTGGAATACAAATGGTCTATTTCCTTCCTTTAAGCACAGCATGATTTGCTCTACAAATATCTTGAGCTTTGATTTAGCAAAGCATTCAGCCTTGTGCTTGCCTCTAAGCACATAGTTAAATTCTACTTGCCAAATCATTGATTTACTATATTGCAGGATGGAAATTCATGGTGTTTGACAATGAAATAGAAAGCTTTCCTTTGCCCTTGAGAAGTCTACGATTCATCCATCAATCAAAAAGTTTCTCATTTTCATTTTTCGCACTGATTGAGAATGATGCACTTCTAGGGAAAAAAAAAGAACAAGACTAGGCAGTAGGAAAAAGCTACTCTAATAAAATAAAGTCAGTCATGTACCAAGCTTACAGTAGCATGATGGGTTGGCAAAACCTATTTCAAACCAGTGAATGCACTGCTCTGCTTTGGTCTGTGCAGAGGAGGTTGCAGCTTGCCGGTGCTATGCCATAAAAATCAGCAAAGTTTTTGCACAAACTTGCAGACCAAAGTGGACAAAGCAAAGTGTTTCCCAATCTAACATGTCAAACAACAAAGGGGAGAAAAGAGAAGTTAAAATCAAACCTTAGAAACTGGATCAGAGAAAAAAGGAGGAGATCTGGGGACTAGCCTTGACTGAAAAGATCCATAGCAGCAGTGTACTCACAAAGATGTTGTCTCGTGTTTCATTCACAGTGTGTTCCAATGGAAAGAAACTTTGCATTTTTTTTTTCCTAAACAACAAAGAATCATATTGAATGACTGAAATAATTCTTAAGTTTCTGTCTTTTTGCTTAAGTATTTAGAACAAAAGCAATCATTTTAAAGAGTTCTGACTATGTTTCTCGTTCCCTATCCTTGTCTGCCTCTGAACTGACTGCACAATACTTCTGCATTTATATTTACAATCAATATGTTTATATTTTAAATACCTTTGTCCTTCTTAGTCTCATAGCATTTTAATATTTTAAAGCCATTAAATTGACCATGGTGAAATCTTCCATAATAAAATACTCATTACTTTAAATATGTGTGTTTCATTTTGCATTATAGAGCATGATCTATCTCTTGATTTTTCACTAGTATCTTTTCCATTATCTACATCTCTTACCCTACAAGCTACTGCATAACCTTCTAAAATATACTTGAAAAACAAGGACAACCTGGGTCTTAATTTCAGTCCTGTTTTTGACAGTAGAGTCATTAGATGTCCAATTTCTCCTTCACCTTGCCAGTGTACTACTGATTATGAAGCAATCTGTAAATTAACATTATGATTAAGTGCTACATTTTCTGCCATCTTCTTATTCTGTGTCAAAAATCTTGCCATCTTTTGAACATCCATGATTTTTTTACAGCAACTCATAGAAAATAATGGCAGGTCAGAATTCCATACTGTTGTGGTTTAAGCCCAGACACAAATCAGCCATACAGTTCACTTGCTCACTCCCATCCTTTTTCCCCTCACTCACAGAGGGATGGGGAGGAGAATCAAAAGAATGTAACTCCCATGGGTTGGGATAAGACCATGCCAGTAACTAAGGTGTAACATAAACCATTGCTGCTACTGCCAATAATAATAATAATGTTAAGGGAAATAACAGGGGAAGAGAATACAACCTCTCACCACCTGCTGACCAATACCAAACCTTACCCAAGCAATTATCTTACCCTTTCGAGTAACTGCCCCCAGTTTATATAGTGGCCATGATGTGCTGTGGCATGGAAAATCTCTTTGGCTAGTTTGGGTCAGGTGTCCTGTCTCTGCTTACTGCCGGCTTCCCTTCCTCCCTGCCAGAGCATGCGACTCAGAAAGTCCTTGGTCAGACTAAACATTACTGTGCAACAACTATAAACATCGGTGTTATCAGTGCTGTTCTGAGGCTGAAAGTCAAAACGACAGCACTGCACCAGCTACTAAGAAGAAGAAAAAATGACTGCCACTGCTGAACCCAGGACAATTTGATTAGATTTGCACTTTCTAAAACTTCCTGAATCAAATACATTGCATAATGCATTTCAGGATCCCAACTTATGCAAGACTTAAAAGCAGTAGTTGCTCTAGTGCAATCTGTCATGTCTAAGAGGATTCATGATGCCTGAAAACTATTGATCATGGTTCTGAGATGTGGTAGAAGCAAGAAGCAAGTGGTATGCCTCACAAAGCAAGACATATTTAGCATGTGAAAGTAAAGGCAATACCAGTTTTAATATTCTCTGGGTTACCAAAGTAGATTTAATTTGAAGACTGAGATGGCATTTCCACATAATTCTTTCCTTTCCCTGCAGCTTTACTCATTTTGAAGTGTTAATCAAATAGTAAGTCCTTTCAAGTATTTTTGTATTAAGAGAAGGAATGTGTCATGTGCCGTAAACAGAATGCTGGTCTCCAAAACAATCTTCTAGCCTCTTTCATCATAATTGCAGACATGTGTTTTAATTTTTAAGGGTTTTGACCTGAGTATAGGATGGATATTTTGGGCAGTTTTAATCTGTGAAAACAGAATTGTTGGAATGAAGTCATGTTCACAAATATTGACAGAGGAAGCATAGATAACCTATGCTAGAACTCAGCCTAAAAAGAAATCTTTGTGAATTTTCATTGAGAAAGTTGATTATCACAGGAGAACTTACGGAGCATAGTCGTGACCTGGTGTTATTCCACAGGTAACAACTGATGAGTTTGACACTTACTTGTTTTCAAATTTCAATGGAAATTTTGTCATTTATCCTACTGAAAATTCTTTATGATTTAAACTTCACAACCAATCTTAAGTGTTTTTCATGCTAAATATATCTAGACTATCCTAAGTGTTATTGCTTTGGCAATGGATAGGATTATTATGTCTATACACTCTGAGGTTATTTTAAAAACTTTTTCAGTAAGACTGGTCAGTCCTTTCTGGAACAACATCAGAGGCTGGACTATCTTCTTTGAGGTTCTCACAGGCTCTGTGCAGTGCTGGAACTGGAACAGTAGTTTAATTAATGGCCCACTCATATTTTTGACAGAGGCAGTTCATTTGATACATTAATGGATAATTTGGGTTTAGTGGTCTATTTAAGGCAGTTGCTACTAAATTGTCATAATTTATCTCTGATTGTCACACTATGTTACCTACAGCCTAGATATGTGCCCTGATTTTGGAATCAAAGCTAAGAGCTACAGGATAATGGCCGACCTTTTGACCCTGCCTTTAGCCTAAGAATTATTCTAAAGACATTTCCACCATTAAAATGCCAGTTCATCTCCACTGTTGTAGCAAAATGGAATAGGATTCCTTCTGCCTAACTTAGCTACCTGAATTTAGACATCTACTGAAATACATTCATCAGGTTGACTCTAAAGCTATTACATAGGACTCAGAAACTCCAAAGCACCAACCCCAGCTTCCCAATGCACTTGTGCTTGCTGGTATACCAAGTTACCTTGGGGAAGTACATGCACAGCTTACACCTAACTTTAATGCAACTGTTTTATTTGAGATTAATCACTTGTCTAATCTGAAATTCAAATGCTATGTACAAAAAATTAGAGATGCAGGAGAGAGCACTGTAAAGATATTTGCGTGTTGTGCCTTTCCCTCAAACAGAATCTACAGGATTGACAGACACTTCTGGGTTTTATTGTGTGTGTTTGTTTAAGTAGCTAACTGAAAGTTGATTTTGTTAGCTAGAAGATGAATCTTGAACAAAGCACGGTGCTGAAGCTAATAAGAATGTAGATTATTGGCCTGGCCTTTAGATCTGCTGAGTCTCTGAAAATTCAAGCTTTTCGTGCTGTAAAATAGCAACAGATAGCATTACAGCATCATTCACACCTTGATTTCTTTTTTTTTTCTGTTATCATTCATCAAAGAAACATTTTTTAAGTAATAACTCCTCTATTCTTTTTCTCCTCTTATAAACAAATTTCAAATTCCAGTCACTTATCTAGAATTTATTTCAGTCTGTCCTCTCCAAAACAAGTGGGATTAGTGTTCATTTGTGTGCAAGCTAAATACGTTTCAATTTGATGAACAAACAAAGCAGGCTGACATAGCCCACTCAGATACTTAAGAAAAGTGACTGATGAAGCCACATTTATCATCCACTAGTCCTGTTATTTAAATAGTCTGCGGTTTTCATAACAAGTAGATTCAACAAAATAATATGACATAAAATTTAGGCAACTCTTGTAAGACCTGCAGACTGGGCACAGGAGGAAAAGGTCTCTAATTGAAGTGCTGAATCAGGGGCTTAGCAAATGTAAATTCAAGAAAAGATACAGATGAATGCCAGTTTATACAGACTGGTAGCAATGTAATTATACTCAGTGAATCTTACTGTACAGACCTAAATATCCAACACTAAATATCCAATAATACCTCCATTCTTAAACTGGCTTTTGCTCTGAAATCTTTGACAATACTCTTCCTTCCCCCCATCATCTCAACATATGGATCATTAGTTGTGTGCTGGTTACTCTGCCGGGCCCCTGACACAAGTGTGTGTCTCAGAGTCTGTGAAAAAACAGCAGCTGTCTTAAAAAGAAAGTATCAGTTATAACTTAACTAAAGCTTTATGAAAGACTTTGCTGAACAGTGAGGTAGCAGATATTTGAAACACATCCTAAATTGCTCCTGCCGTCTAATCCTCAAACCTGCTCTTTGCATCTTCAGCCAAAAGTTTTAGTAAGTTTGATCTTTTGTGGAACTACGTTGCGAGCATGGGAGCAAGACACTATAGGATGGTCCTGCTCCACATAGGTGTGTTCTTCCATGTGCCAGGCAGTACATGGGGAAACACATCTAGAGCCCTCTATGCATGCAATCCCCAGTACAGAAGCTGTGCCTGCCATCAGCCTCCTCTTCCCAGTGCATTTGGCACAGCATCGCTGACCATGTCCATCACCTTCATCTGCACCCTCGGACTTTAGGAATGGAACTTTCACACTGTCACTGGGGCAACCTGCCTTTCCTGCACCAGAAGCAAATGTTGATGGCTCATTGCAAATGAGGATGTGAGTCTGCAAGTGTCCTCATGTGATTTTCGGTTGTTTCTTTTCTTCCTATTCCTTTCTTCCTCCCTTTCCTTTGGGAAAACTGAGATACCAAAAGTTCAGCATAAACAAAATAATCTTGTTCTACAGCAAACAGATTAATCAACCAGTAACTGCCACCAAGTATGTCAGTTTGGCATGTACATCTTTCATTACCAGTAGGGATAAATATGACTATTTGAGAACAGCTTTGCATCAGGCCTGGAAAAACGCTAATAAAAATAGCCACAAAGAAAAAGGAAGTCACCAATAAATTATCCCAAATTATACCATTTCTGCAGTATAAATGCAGGGCCAAAGGGTCAAACAAGAGGATATCTTCCCAAGCATCTTTCTGGGAAAGGCCCCTAATAATTGTACACACACCCAAGGCTGGCTGACTGCTGCTTCTGCTGCCTTAAAGGAATGTTTATGGAAACTAAAAGAGGCCAAAGTATGGGGAATAAGGGATATTCAGAGTGAGAGTCTGTTAAGGACCAAAACATTTCCTTGCAGTTCTGCAGGAGTGAAACAAAATGGCACAAATACTTTAAATAAATGTCTAGGCAAGGGGCTAAAAAGAGCACATGTAGTGGAGATTTCCGATACTTCTGTCAGGAAGGAGAAAATTAAGAATACAAAACCTGTACTTTGCTACCCACAAAGTGGTAGTGGTCTTTGATACTCATTTCAGTTAAAGTCTCTGCTCTTTCCTGTCCTTGGTCATCAGATTGTCAGCAAAGGAAATAATGGAGAGGAAAAAGGGAATGTATAATTACTTGCCATAACTGGTATACTGTTTTTTTCTATACAGAAATAACTGGCATTTTAATTGCTTCTGTGAGAAGCGAAAGCCTCAGTAAGGGTCTCAGGTTTGTAAAATCTTTACAACCAGTATATGAATTCAGGTTTTCAACCTAACCTGGACTGTGCTCTCAAGGTAGACATTGGCTGATAACTGAAGGGAATGGAGAGAAAGCACCTTGTACTGACAAGAGGGACACTGAAGACTCATAGTCTAGAAAAAGGATACTAGACATTTTATCTCCTGGCAGACAGGGAAAGAAGCCAAACCAAACTGAAACTAATGTTCTTGCATGGATTGTCTTCTGAGAAGAAAGCATATGCTTTTACGATAGAGAGCAGTATCAGTTAAGGGAACGTTTCTGTATCAGTGGAGATAAAGCTATGTGACTGTATATTTTCTAACCACTTTTGTCCTGGGTTATGTAGGTAAAAATTTAGCTCTAAAAAATGGCTAACTTAAGATGCACCTATTAAACTTGTGTGTTTGTGAAAAACTCCAAGAACTGTGGGAGGATGTCCTGAACAGGCAGATATCTCAACAGGTCACAGTTCATCCAAAGAACTGAATTCCTAATTTCTTTGCATCCTATTGGCTTCTTTTCACATCTGTGTGGAGTGAGAGCGTTTCATACTGAATTTGTCCACAGTGATACAACATGAACAAAATCTCCACTTCTGCAACCTTGGACCTTTAGCTTCTAAAATATTTGTGCTTCTTTTTCAATGTGTGCATTCAGGCTTTATTCTTTTTTATATATTACCAATGTGAAGAAATGCAGGGCTATGGGTTAGATTCTGAACCTGTTTACAGTCTTTCTTCCAGTGTAACTTGTCTGAATTTGTTGGAACCAGTCTTGATTTACACAAAAGGTTAGTTCGCAGTTCCTTACTTTCTTCATCTTTCAGCTTCTTGATGACTCTGGTTCCCTCCATTTTGTAAGAAATGACTGTTGTTGCTAAAACATCTGTGGTTGTGACATATTTTTTCCTATCCAGACTGTAATCCCCAACAGACTTTCCAGAGCCTTGGGTGGCATGGTTTAGTGTGAGATGTCCCATGGCAGGGGGGTTGGATCTAGATAATCTTAAGGTCCTTTCCAACCCTAACTATTCTATGATTTTATGATTAAATGGTGCTGTGGACTGGTAGTAAGTGTTGTGGCTGAAACCATAACGTACCTATCTACCCAAAGTACAATTATGTAAGACAGCCCTATTTTGCAGTGGGATATAGTTATAGTATCTTCTACCCTAGCTGGACTGCCATTTCAAATTAAGACCTTGAAATCATTCTTTGCATGGCGATTCCCTCATGTCAAGTGATGCTTAAGATCTCAGCATGGTCACAGTAGTCCACAGACCCAAGATAAGAGTGAGATTCAGTTGCCTCAGCCTAGCTCACTGTTGTCATGTCAGATACTACAAGGGTATCCAGGGCATGCTATCTCCCATAACTTGTGCATTTTTTGCTGGTCATTAACAGACATTTTGGAAGCTTGAAGACATCTCGAATAGCAGTAGGTGCCTAATTTAGGCAGCTTTCCCATTTAGAATGAGCTGTATAGATTTCCAGCCTCCACTGATGGTACTGGCTATGTGTCCACTGCCAACATTAACTCATTTTCAAGGATCAACACATAAATACACATAAATAAATCAGATGCATTATTCTGAAGCTAAATCCTGATTTTGGATCGGAATAAAACCCAGAGGTCATAGCAAGAACTGCACCTTAGAATTGGTTTTAAATATGCTAGGGTCAGCAAAAGATGAGCCTATTGAGTCTTCTTAATGAAATGACCCTGTATCCTGTGTTCAGCAGTAGCAGTCATTTTTCGCCATCTAGTGAGGCACTGGAATGTGTTGCCCAGGGAAGTTGTGAATGCTCCATTGCCGGCTGTGTTCAAGGCCAGGTTGGACATAGCCTTGGGTGACATGGTTTAGTGGGAGGTGTCCCTGCCCAGAGCAGGGGGGTT